>JBBPBX010027576.1:6933-25912 GCA_038048925.1 Garcialebias charrua
TGTGCTGAGCTTTATGAGAGGAGCAGAGAGAGGTGGAGACATTAATAAATCAGCAGTTTATCATATCGCTAAAGACACTGTCCTTAGCGGCTAACAAGATGACTAACGCTTTAGCCGTCTTCTTCCACAGCTGAGACTGACCGTGTCTTTAGCGATATGATAAACTACTGATTTATTAATGTCTCCACCTCTCTCTGCGGTGCATGCACGACTAAATGAGCTCGGACCCGTGGTTTGTTTTAAGGAAGCAGCAGGCTGTAAAAACACTCGGAGCTGCAACTTCACAGTTCTGAGTGGAGGCTCACTTTACTGCAGTTCACAAACACGCTGACTAACTTGAAGACACCTTTCTATCTCATCAAGACACTCAAAGCTCTTTACAACACAATCTGTGTCCTAATTTACCCATTCATACTACACTGCTAGATCTGTACAAGGATTAATCAGTACTTTATCACATTCATACACTGATGGGACACACATCAGAGGCAATGAGGGGTTCAGTGTTGCCCACTGCCCAGGAACACTTCAGCATGTGACTGCTGGTGGAATTGAACTCCCAGACTGCTCTAGCCTCTCAGCCACAGCTGCCCTCAGCTGAAGAGGATTATTATTTAATAGGTGTAAATAAATGTCTAAAAAAATAAAGTAATGTATGTAAATAGTTCATTTTTTAGACATTTATTTTGTAGAGTTACAGCTGTTTGTTAATAAATGTTGCTGTGTGACAACTGGGACAAAGCTTTGACTCAGAAATATATTTTTGTTATTATTTTATGGAAAGAAAATTATATCGAGATATATACAGTATTGTATATTGTGATTTATCATAAAAATATTGAGATATGAATTTTGGTCCTTATCGCCCAGCCCTACGACAAACTACCATTCACTCACTCACACCTAGGGACAATTTAGAGTTAGCATCAGTCTAACATGCATGTTTTTGGTCTGTGGGAGGAAACTGGAGTACCCGGAGAAAACACACACATGCACGTAGAGAACATGTAAACTCCACACAGGAAGGCTTCCGGACCGGGATTTGAACCAGGGATCTGCTCACTGAGAGGCAGCAGCTCTACCAATTGTGCCACCATGCTGCCCTTTTTTTAGTATCAATAATAATTCATGAGAATGAACTTTCTTTTCTTATCAATAATATTATTTCTCCTGGTCGCGAGAGCATTCTGAATATTCAGAATTAAAATTAAAGACATATACAATCACATAATTACCATTAGAAATTACTAATTTACTATTTAATAAGAAGCAGTGAATAAGTAGGTTTTAAATATTGAAAATTGTGGAAACATCAGAATATCTTAAAAATTAGGTAATCAAAAAGTGGCCTAGGCATTTATGTAATGTTTATGGATATTTGTAACATGAAATTTCAAATTGTCATTTTATTCATTTTTTAGGATTTTGATTGTAATATATCTTGTTTTTTTATTTTAGATTTCTTCTTTTAGCCTGTTCATGTCAGCACAACCATTTAGTCTGTTTTAGTCAGAAACATGTTGAGACCAAATTAAAGAGCTGGTTTTCATTCATTTAATTCAAGTTGTTTTCATTTAGATTGTAGTCAACTGTGGGTGCGTTAATCCTGATTAGACCGTGGCTGCTGCAACTCATGTTTAGGAATTATATTAAGTTCCAAGTAAGTTGGTGGAAAACTCTAAATATTTATTTTGTTTCTTCAAAGAAGGGGAAAGGAGATTCCAGCAAAAGTGAAGGGAGGGAAAAGGGTAGCTGCCAACAGAACACAGGTATGACACCAAAACACAACAGAAAGCAAAGGAAAGTGCAACTTCTCTGTTCTAATCTTTGGTCTCACGGTTCTTCCTCAGACATCATCCCCCCCAGCCGACAGTCCCTCGAAGCCTCCAGAGGAGGTAGGCTCCATGCCAGAGATTACAACTCAACAGCTGAACGGCAGCTCATCAGCCTCTACCATCGACCAGCCCCTGGAGCTGGTCCCTCTGGCCCAGCCAATCCCGTGTGCCTTAGCCAGCAAAGACAACCAATCAGAGGGGTTGGAGGTGGACGGCCCCTGTTGCCTTGACGACTGCCCGTCAGACGAAGCGCTACAAAAGGAGGAGTGATGCATTCTTTCCAGGATGCACTGCTCTCTGACAGTTGTTTGTGTTTGACTGCCTTTCCCCCCTTTTGTTTTTTATTTTTGCCCTGTCTGCTAACTTCACGCTAAATCACATGGAGCAGGAAGTGGGACAACAACTCAATGCTTCACTTCCTGCCCCATCTGATCGACTGAAGCAGTTAGCTGTTTCTCCCCTTATTTTGCTCATGTGGCTTTACAACGTTTCATAAAAAGTTTTATCCATGAGTTCATAAGCACCCCACTCCTTAAAAAAAAAAAAAAGAATCCTAAATGTCGCTTTCTTGCACTCAAAGCTAAAATGGCTTGAAGTTTTTTTGTCCCGTTTCTCAGCCCACCATCTAAATGAGCCCTGTAGCCCCACCAGCAGGGATATCTGTACAGTTCAAGGTTTTTATTGTTTGCTTTTAATGGTCCCATTAGTTGGAATTCTGCTCAAATGTTGAGGATGCGACTATGGTGACGGATCAGAGGTGGTTTCCATGGTTACGGTTGCCATGCCTTGTCGCTGTCGTCACTGTTGGTTTGATGGGGTTTGTTGCCATAGAGGAGTTTTTCTGATGTGAACTGATAGTTGAACTCTGGGTGAGAGTAATTTTAACACAGTGGTGTACCATTCCTCTGTGCAGTGACCCCCGCTCCCATGCACACAGCGATAGATTGTGTGCTAACCCCACTTTATCAATTGATTGGTTATCTATCACTGGAGCACTTGTGCACCATCATGGTTATAGTTATTTTGACCTATGTAGCCTAGTCCTTAGATGTGCTAAGAAACTCCATAAATTAATGCACCTTAAGCCCTGAAGTATGCAAGATTGTCCTTTGCCCTTTGTCTTTTTGTCCCAAAGCTTTGATTGTATTAACCCAGCAGAAGCACTTAATGACATATTTGAATATGATCAATCTAAATAAGCCCCATACAGTTGGAATAACATTCTGCCAGGGATGTCCCCCTGTTCCGGAGTAAATCTTTATGACATTTAGAACTACATTTAAAGGTAGAGATTTATTTGAGAGACGTCAGAATGTGAACAGAGTGGTTTCAAAAAAGCACTTTGTTAAAAAAAAAAAAAAAAGTAAAGCCACACTGGACAGTCCTCTACCAAGTGAATAAGAAGTTTTAGAGAAAATGAGGCACCTTCTTGAGTCTAGGCCAAAAAAAAAGATGCTGCCCAGTAACGGAGAGAGGTGGAAAGTGAACGTTTAGAGCAATTGCTGCCAGACAGAGTTGATGCCTCACACATTTGGTTAAGATCTTTACATTGAAGGAGGTCTTAAATGTTCAGGTCAAAGACTCCTGGAAATTAGTTCAGACTTTTCGTATGTTCTTTCCAAAGGAAATGTCAATAATGCTTGCTGTCTGAGGCAGCATGTCATGATGAATGGATGCAACAGCAGCGCCCCCAGCTCCCAGACTTCAACTGCTCGCCCAGCACCCAGAGCTGCTGCCACGCAGATCTTTGGCTGTGTCAGTGTAGATCAGCAGGAACCGTTTTGGCCCAAAGTCTTTAACTTGCCCTCAACTGAGACTACAGGCTGTGTCACATGACAGGAGTGTGCACAGCCAGAGACTTGATATTATTGATGTTTTTAGAGCACTTATGTTTGTAGACAATGAATTGTGCCACCTCCCACCACCCTACAGTGGCTCTTATCTGACTAGAGAAGTTCAGATATGACTGGTAGCACAGCTGTGTATCTAGAAGCAGTAAAGTGGAAGAGATGCGCCCCGTGAACATTATCATCTCTATAATCGTTCCCAGAAAGTCTGAAATCGACTTTTAATACAAAAAGGCAAGTCCACTAGAAGCACCTTATTTTCTGAATATGTTATGACTTGTGCTCTATCACGTGCCACAAAATTGACAAATGTTCCTCTGAAATGTCTCAAAGCAACAAGCTGACACTGTGTGTTAATGTAGTCACTTTAAATAGTGACGCGTTGACCATCGGCTGCCACATGTGAAGACCTACACTCGTCATTGCGATGGTGGTCTGCATCACCACCTCTTACACCGACACCAAACAAAACCAGGACGTCAGACTTGTAAGCCGTTGTTAGACAATGAGCATACAAGTGCAGTGGGTGTTTACAGGGTGAAGAATCCAGTAACGCACCAGGATTTAACACGCAACTATAAAATACAGACACCAAGACTAGACAAGAGAATTTAGCTCTACTGGCCAAAATACTAAGTCTAGGATTACTAGTTCTATATTCAACTATTTCAAGTTTTGACATTAGTTCAAATAACATGGATTGCAACAATATATTGTGGCAAATAAAGATGGCTTTTCAACGGCGAGCCAGAGCATGATCCCGAGTATGATGCCCTCCATTTGCTCGCTGGATGACAGTTAAAACACATCGACACACATGCACACACACACACACACACACACTCAAACAACATCAGTTGTATTTGTTACCAGCAGCATTCTCTCTGCTTTTGTGCTGAAGTGGTATGTTTTCTGTGAAGTTTCAGTTCAGTCCAGTGGTGTCCGTTCATCAGAGATCATTTGGTAACATATTCTACTGACTGCAGAATTCCCAAGGTTTGCATTGAAGGCTCGAACACAAACGGACACGTCAGGTGTCAGGCACGCAAACAGACAGCTGCACACACAACACACACATGCAGATACATCAATGGTCAATCCAGAGTTACACAGTAGCTAGTTTGGAGAAAAATATTAAACACAACACATGATTTAATGTCCATCTTTGTCCTTGTCTGTTTTAGTTCAATAGGTATTGATCAGTGATTTCCCTACTTGTTTCTCTCACCTCCCTCTTTGTTCACTTCTTTTCTTTACCCTCTGACCCTCCTCGGTTCCTTATAGAGTGCACACAGTCTCTTACACACACACAGTCCACACTCACTGACATTAAAAGTAGCCACATACAAACACAGATGTAGTACACACAGATGTCACCCTCACCCCATTTCTTTCTCTGCCTCTACATTAGGCCTGTAGGACCGTTTTTATTGGCCGTTGTTTTCTTCTTCTCTTTTCTCTGGGCTGCCCCGCCCCTTAATCAACCCAACTAACAGTAAAGGTTATATTAACGTTGATAATCAGTTTCTATATGTATCTAGCCAGAGTGATTTAAAAAAAGAAAAAAAATATCAAAAACCGTTTTATTCAATTGTGCAAATGTGTTTTCTTACTATTTTTAATGTTATTCCATCTAATCTTAACCTTCTACCATCACGTCAGTTAGTACTGGAACATGCTTAGCCAACCTAGAGATTTGAACTGTAACGATGGCCGTTCTCATCTGTACTTTAAATGGCATCTTTAGGCCACTTCTCCGTTATTCTGTAGGAAGACATTTTGCCCACTACTTCCAATTTGAAAATAGTCTGCACTGTTTGATTCTCATCGTATTCCTGATAACAGTTAATCTTTTCAGTCTAAGCTGAACCCTGCGCCCTTGCACAAAGCAGCAAAGCATGTTTTTAGAACATCTGAGAACCAAAGTACACCCTCACCCACCCACATTCTTCCCAAAATTAATAATCCTCCCCCACACCAGGTAACGAGTTTACTGATTAGTATGATTTTATATATATAGCTATTACATTGCAGCACGTGATTTGTTTGACAAGTCTGTGAGGTATCTGTGGCAGTCGCAGAGATGCAGACGGACAGGGGCTGTAAGTGAACCTGCGACAGGTTTGGACAGAACACACCAACACTTACAGCTGTTTGATATAAATCCATGTCTCGAGTCACTACGCTTACAGCAAAACTACACAAAAACGGAAAAGAATGATAGAAATGCCTTCATGTTGGGATTTGTGGCACTTTATGTATTTTTTCATACATTTAATTGTTCTGTGTGTTAGCAAGCACATAGGTTGGATTGTCCTTCAAACAAGTCTGAGTTTATTGAAGCCTTCCTGGAGATTTTACACAACATATTCAGGATGTGTACTTAAATTAAAACCTTTCACTGATTAAAACAATTTATTAGAATATTTTTGAAATTGGAATGAATCTGCTCTATTTTCAGGCCATTAAAAAAAAAACTTTAAATAGATTAAATTGGTTTTATTTTCCACTGTAAACTAGAGCTGTTCATGTTTTTGACTTTAAACTATGAATTTAGGTCTTTTAGGCAGTTTTTAAATCAATAATGCTGTTACCGGTAGTTGCACTCGCCTCAGTAATCAGACGTTGAAAGGAAAATCCAGTCTTAGCTCCAACTGCCCTGCATCTTGAAAAGAGAGTCTCTAAAAGAGCTCGACTGATTAGAACCAAGTCCCAGAACAAGACTGTTGTGTTGAAGTGAAGCAGTATTACTGTCTGTCAAACAGAACTACTGGTTCGGTTTGATCTGTTGATTGATCTGCATCATGGATGAGTTACTTGAAGGTCCCTTAAACCTGTCTGTCTCTCTCTACACTGCCACTCCTCCCCCAAGTACCTCTAACCACCCAATCAACCTGTGCAGCATAAAAGAGTTCAAATCTTTCCATAATATAATTGTTATAGAAATATTATCATCCTTATTGTTGTTATAATTATGGTTGGTATAATTTGTCATTGTTAGCATTATGAAAGCACCAAAGGGTCTGTTGAAAGGTGAAAATGAACGTTTTTTGTTTTTAAATTGTCTGGCTGTTGGTGGTCTGATCTCACAGAGGGAGGGGAGGAAAGGTTTAGGAAGAGACAAAGAAGGCAGTCATGTTTGTACTGGTTGGAAAATGACTTACAGTGCTGAAATAAAATTTATTCTTTTAGTAAAAAAAATACTTTTGGTGTCCAGTGACTTGATTTGTGGTCAGTTAGGACCAATTAGCGATAGAGTTGAAAAGTCCTGACTTCTGGGTTATCACCGACTCAACTCATTTGATGGGTTTGATCAAATTATAACTCCTTTCCAAAAAATAAAATGATGGTCTAAAAACGGTGAGCGATATGCATTTCTTCAAAGAATGCTCAGCCTTTAGTTTAGATGGTAAATGGCAGTGTTGTATAAAGTACATCAAAGTGATACTGTACTTCAGTGAAAGTACAAGTATCTTACCATAAAATTACTTTGGTAAAAGTTAGTCTCCATTAAACCTATTACTTAAGTAAACGTCAAAGTATCTGACACATAATGTGCTTAAGTATCAAAAGTAAATTTCTTTTATAAAATGTACTTAAAGTTAAGCCCCCAGTATACTCCAGTGTATGTCCATATGCAGAGGTACGCATGCACGTACGCAGAGGTACAAGCATACCCCCGCAGGGCATGTACGCGCAAAGCTCAATTTTTACGACTGCGTACACAAATGCGGTGTCGCACAATAAACTGCCCGGTGCCGGACTGTTTTATATGTGACACCAATGTAATGTATTAAAGGGGACCTCAGATGCATTTTTTAAATTTTTATGTTATTTCTGTGTGCTATCTAGACCCTATTCCTTCAATTTAATGCACAAAATAATTCTTAGATAATCAATTATACCCTTTTTAATTCTGCCAGTTTTAACTTTCGTTTTGAACGACCGGTTTCTGATAGAAGTTCTGAAGTCCACGCCCTTCAAAGATCTGTTTACGCCCTCGTAACAGCCAGTATCTGTAATGTGTTGTTGTTTTAAAATTAGCTCTTTTTTTATTACTCATTTGACTTACTGTTAGTGCTAGCTTAAGATAACTTACCGAAACCCGTCTGAGCGCGCCGCAGTTTGCTGCTCCTTTTAGCATTAGACCACCCGAATCCGAAGCTAATGTTAGCTTGTTCCACTTCCGGTTTTCGCCAGCTCCGCTCGGAGACTTTGGGCGTTATCGCTGTTCCAGTCAAGACAACACAAAGTTCACCAAGTGTCTCCCGTAAATTAATCCGTAAGGGGAAGGTCCTCACTGCTGCGAGGCTGCTGCGAGGCTGCAGCAAGGCTGTACAGTTGAAGCTCCGCTCCATGGCGCCAGAAGAGGGTCCCGTCGCAACCGGTCTCTACGCCGGGGGTATGCTCGTTTAATTTTTGCCGGCGGCGCGTTGGGAGAGATCGCAAATACACTAAAAATTGAACTAAAAAACATAAAAATAACAATTATACTTTATTTATAAAGCCATTTAAAAAACCACAGCTGCAACAAAGTGCTGTACACATGAAATTAATAACATATAAACAAAAGATGAGATGAAATCATGAAAAACAACAGTCATGTGTTTAATACAGAAGTGGGTTGAGCCTAACCAGGTGAGGGGCTGGACTCAGGTTTGAGGTGGGTTGTCCTCGCGCCTGTGACGTCACAGGCGCGATTGACTTCCATTTTATTTCAAAAACGAACCGTTTTCATCACAGTAAAATAAATCTACTTAGAGTAAATAAACCACTGGGTGCATTTTTTTGGCACAAGGACTGTTTTTTTATGAAGTAAATACCCAAAGTTTAGTAAAAAAACATTAAAAAGTGAATTTTGCATGTGTGGTCCCCTTTAAATTCCCCTTCTTCATCCCTGATCTGGCCTTTTCTTTTTTGTTTTTTGTTTTTTTGCCAAAAGTCAAGTGATCTCTTCCTCCTCCGTTGACTCCATGACTGAATGATGAGAAATGAACAAATTTGTCACGAGCGAATTAAACTGAAGTCCAGCGTGGCTGCGGGAGGTTTTGGAGATTTCCTGGTGTGCTGGTCTGATGTGTGGGCTGCAGGACCAGCGCTCCCTGTTTTTTAAATTATTTTTTTTAGAACTTTTTATTAACAACATATAAACACTGAACACTGCTGCGGCAGAGGCTGCCAGCGCTTGTTTTTTTTTTTTTTTTCTCGACTCGTCGACCAATTCAGTAGGCGTGTCAGCAAATGACCAATCAGCGACCTCAATTTGTCCCTTAGGTAAACACTCCTTGTCTGTGGAGCTGCGCTGCAGCTGCTCAGGGTGAATACTCGAGTATGGTGTCTGAACCCTCTGCGTACAGTACGCGTGAACGGACATACGTGGGAGTATACTGGGGGCTTTAGAGTATTAAGTAAAAGTAAATGGTTAGAATTTCTAAAACAACATTTATTGGGTGCAATATCCAGTGACACAAATTTGGAAAGTTTGAACTGAACAATGAAAGATTGCTCCTTAAAAAGTCTTGATACTATTGAAGTATTTAACCTTTAATAGCCTTTATTAACAAAGCTATTAGAAAGCTCACATTGTTGTGTAGTTGGCTTGTTTACTGAGGTAGGTTCTGTCTGGTTATGGTTTGTTTCTTTCTGACTAATTAATAATATAGAATAATGTAATAGCATAGGAACTAAGGCCCTGTACACACGTGGCCGGATATCAGTAAAACCGAATAGTTTATCATGCGGTTTGGCCTTTCATCCACACGTGAACTCCGGTTGATGTAACTATAAACTAATAATTTAAAAAACTCTGACCAAAGTGGAGATTTGAGAATTCTCCTCTTCCGAGTTTGCGTGTTGTGGACTTTCAGAACCGGAGATTTGCGTATTTCTGCGACAGCTGGTGCGGCGCTGACGTCACATACCGTATTTTTCGGATTACAGGTCACACCTTTTTATGGTTTTTTCAAGGCCTGCGACCTATACACCAGTGCGACCTATTTATGGATTTTTTTCTTCTTCATATTTTTAGACCAATTTTTGACTCAGGTATGAGCCTTTTTCACTTTAGCAGAAAATGGTGCAGTACCACTTTCGGCCGCTAGGGGCGCTGTGCAGTACCACTTCCAGAGGAGTACACCGACCCAAGAAGAAGAAGAAGACCGTTTCCAGCTCATGTGTCCGAAAAAAAGCTCCTCTGCTCGGACTGATTCTGTCGGCCTCCTGGTCTGGATGTAGCTGTTAGCTCTGTGTTTCTTAGCTGTTTATTTGCAAGATAAGTCAAGAACCACTCAGCAGATTTTTCTGAAACTTACAGAATGGAATCACAGTGTGGACGTTTACAAGTGAGTAGCTTTATTAGATGATTGAGATTAAAATAAAATAAAACTATATTTTATTAGCATACGGTAGCTCCTGTTAGCTTGTGGTTGTATTTCTGTTTCTGTTATAAATAGCTTCAAAACCAATCGGTTTATATTTTTTCTGCTTACAGAGTGTAATTATATGAGCTTTAATGTACGTAACTATGGTCTATAGAAAACATTTGACTTAAAATCAATTTTTTATTCGTGTTCTGAGAGGCGGACTTGCCGTGTTTTTTTTATTTCAGTTTACTGTACTTCTGTTTGCTTATAAATAACTTCTAAACCACTCGGTGTATATTTTTTCTACTTACAGAGTGTAAATTATAAGACATTAATGTACGTAACTATGGTCTATAGAAAACATTTGACTTAAAATTTGATTTTTTATTCGTGTTCTGAGAGGCGGACTCGTCTCGTGTTAGCTTCTGTTAACTTCTTTTTATGTTATAAATTGCTTCAAAACCAATCGGTGTAGTGCCGCCGCAGTGGTGCAGAGAGATAAGTGTATAATATGCTTGAGGCTTTCGCCTCTCCACAGGCGTCGCGGGTTCACGTCCCGGCCCGACGAGCTCCTTTCTGTGGTGTCTCCCCCCCTCTCCACCGTTTCGCCCTCTCCCTCTCCAATAAAGGCCACTAGTGCCCAGAAAATGTAAAAAATATTTAAAAAAAAAAAAAATAATCGGTGTATATTTATTTCTGCTTACAGAGTAATTATAAGGCTCTAATGTAGTGTTACGACCCTGTGTTTGGTTCTGCTTTGGGTCCAAGTATTTCTGTGTATTTGTTCAGTTATACATGTACAGTACTGTGTTCTGTTGAGCTGTTGTGATTCTGTTGTCCCCCGCCCTCATGTGTTGGACTGGTCGTGGGGGCAGGAGAGGGGTAGGAGCAGGGAGGAGGGACTGGGAAAAGAGAGACGAAGAAGAAGCGTCTCTGTGTGTGTGTGTTGTTGTTAGCACGCAGCTAGTGTGTTCGCTCGCGTGTGTACCGCGTTTTCTGTTAAGGCGTGAGCTGCAGCCTCGGTAATAGCAGCTCGTCCCTGTTTCTGAATAAACCCCGTTGGCTGGACTCCGTCTGCAGTGTTGGCGTCATTACATTGGTGTCAGAAGTAAACCAACGCTACCGAGCTGAGTGAGTACTACTGGCTCGTCGCCTCCACCCGCGACAGCATTATGGACGGAGCGTTCTCCCGAGTGAAGCTTAAAGCGGAGGGAGAAGAGGAAGAGGAGGCCCGGAGAGAGGAGCTCGCTAAAATAACTCAGGTGATGGCTGCTCTGCGCAGCTCTGCAGCGAGCATGGCTGCCGAAGTAGAACTGAGTACCGGCGGGGGGGCGGGTCCGTCAACGCCATTTTCTCCAAGCGCGCCAAAAGCCTCACATGGCGGCAGCCATGACAGTTACGTCGTCCAAAACGTCACCGTCCCGTTGAAGACGCCCAAGTACTCCGGTAGGTCCAGCTGGGAGGCCTTCCATGCACAGTTTGAGCTGCTGGCTCATGCAGGGAGGTGGACAGCAGAGCATAAAGCCCTGCAGCTGGCTCTCTGTCTACAAGATGATGCACTGGACTGCCTGTTGTTGTTAAGCTCAGAGGACAGAAAAGACTATGATGCACTAGTTGGAGCTTTAAAGAGGCGGTTTGGACAATGTGTGCAACCAGACATTTTTAAAAATAAACTCTGCAACAGGAGCAGGTTGCCGGGTGAACCCCTGCGTGTTTTGGCTAATGACATTGAGAGCCTCACACGCAGAGCCTATTCACACATGCAGTCAGGGGTTCAGAATGAACTAGCAAAAGATCAGTTCATCAGAGCCCTGGCACCACCGGAGCTGCGTGTGCAGGTTCAGCTGATGCACCCCCGATCCCTGCAAGACGCATTGGACTTAGCAGTGGAGAGAGAGTGTTTGCTGGGAGTAGCAGCGGGAAACGACCTGAGAGGACAACCACCGGCATGCAGATCTGCGGAGGGGGCAGAGCTGAACCAGGAGAAACCTGCTTGGGTCTCGGAGCTGACAGAAATGGTCCGAGCAGTGGCGCTACAGTTGACGCGGGACTCCTCCGCACTCCCAGCTGTTTGTTGGGGCTGTGGCCAACCGGGACACCTCCTGAGGCGGTGTCCTAAAACAGTCAAGATGCAGGGAAACGACACGGGGTCTGCGGGAGGGAGGAATCGCAGATCCCTACTGTAACCTCCACACCTTCATCGCCAGTGGGCGGGGGCCGACAGCTCGAACAGGGGGCCCGAGCCCAGAATTCCTTTGAAACGGACTCAGCCCCAGACCAAGCAACCAGGGTTGTGGTGGTTGGACGCACATGTGTTGGGGACTTTTGTTATGTCCCAGTCTCTGTGGAAGGGATCCCATGCACGGCCCTGATTGACACTGGCTCCACGGTAACGCTAGTGAGGCCTGATGTGGTACCAGACTGGACTCGGATCCAACCCACCACAGTGCAGCTGCGCACAGTCACTGGGGTCATGGCACCTATGAAGGGGAGGGGGACAATGACTGTTAATGTGGGTGGCCGATCTATCACCCACCCTGTGTGGGTAGCAGATGTGCAGGACATGTGCATATTGGGGCTGGACTTTTTAAGGGCTGCGGGGTGCCAGTTGGATTTAGGTGTGGGGACATGGAGTTTTAAGGAGGGCCCTCTCATTCCACTGTTACCCACAGCTCCTGATCACGCTCTTATGGGTCCTATGGCCCGCTACATGGAACCTCAGGTCGCAGCTGTCAAACACACCTCCCCTCAGCCCAGCCAGATTGCTGCCACCATGGCCCCCGCACCTGCGAGTCCTATGCCCCCAGTGTGGGTGCCCCAGAAGAACCGAGACTATGTGTGGACTGAACAGTGCCAGGGAGCGTCTGGCCGTCTGCGGCAAACTCTGACTGAGTCCCCAGTCCTCGCTCCTGCAGACCCCTCCCTCCCTTTCATCCTCGAGATGGATGCTAATGGCGTGGGGGCCCGATCCCAGCAGAGTGACTCGGTAATCTGCAGAGGGTTGCAGGTGGTCGGCACAGACAGCTGGAGGCACCAACAGGAACAGGACCCCGATATCCAGCCTGTGTTGCAGTGGGTGGAGAGACAACTGAAGCCACCGTGGGAGGAGGTTTCTGGGCTCTCGCGGGCAACTAAAAGGTTGTGGTCCAAGTTTGAGGCTCTGCGTCTGGAAGACGGGGTGCTACAGAGGTCATGGAAGGACCCCTCCACGGGTGAGGAGCGGTGGCAGACTGTAGTCCCAAAAGGCCTGAAAGACGTAGTCCTGCAGGGCGTGCATGGAGCGTCTGGGTCTGGACATTTTGGCGTTACAAAGACTCTACGCCGCCTCCGACAGGGGTTTTACTGGGGCCAGTACAGGAGGGATGTGGAGAACTTCTGCCGCCGTTGTGACTTCTGTACAGCACGGAAGGGGTCGACAGGTCGGTCTCACACCCGCCTACAACAGTTTGTTTTAGGAGCCCCGATGGAGCGAGTGGCCGTGGACATCATGGGCCCCCTACCATGCTCAGACAGGTTAGAGACAGCCCATATTGCCCTGAGGCAACAGGAGCAAGCGGGCATGCGCCAGAAACTGAACTATGATGCAAGAGCGATGGGCCGACACTTTACTCCAGGAGAGCTGGTCTGGGTGCACAACCCTCGTAGGAAGAAGGGACGGTGCCCGAGACTGGTCAGTCAGTGGGTGGGTCCCTGCAGAGTGTTGGAGCGCCTGGGGGAGGTGGTCTACAGAGTGCAGATGCCCCAAAACAGGAGAAGAGTAGCTCTGCACAGGGACAGGTTGGCCCCCTATGCACCGCAGCCCCCAGAAGGCCAATGGTCGGGGTCTCGGGTGTGTCCGCCAACGTCCCCAGAAGTTTTATCACTGCCGTCGAATGAGGTCCCAGCCGCAGAGTCGGGAGCGCTCTGCTGGGAGCTCGCCCACGACAAGACGAGGAGGGCTCCAAGACGGTTCGATGACTTTGTTTGTCCCCTCGTGGGCGAGGGACTCAGTAGTGGGGGGGTAGTGTAACGACCCTGTGTTTGGTTCTGCTTTGGGTCCAAGTATTTCTGTGTATTTGTTCAGTTATACATGTACTGTGTTCTGTTGAGCTGTTGTGATTCTGTTGTCCCCCGCCCTCATGTGTTGGACTGGTCGTGGGGGCAGGAGAGGGGTAGGAGCAGGGAGGAGGGACCGGGAAAAGAGAGACAAAGAAGAAGCGTCTCTGTGTGTGTGTGTTGTTGTTAGCAGGCAGCTAGTGTGTTCGCTCGCGTGTGTACCGCGTTTTCTGTTAAGGCGTGAGCTGCAGCCTCGGTAATAGCAGCTCGTCCCTGTTTCTGAATAAACCCCGTTGGCTGGACTCCGTCTGCTGTGTTGGCGTCATTACAGTACTTAACTATGTCCTGGAAAAAACATTTGACATAAAATTTGATTTTTTATTCGTGTTTTCTGAGAGGCGGACTCGTCTCGTGTTCGCTTCTATTAGCTTCTGGCAGACATTAGCAGCAGAGCTAAACACTCGGTCCATATTGCCGGGTTGGCTCAGCGGTCACGCGGCGCGTCAGCAGTGGATAACGCGTTACATCGGCGGGGACGTAGGTGCGACCTATAAACCGGTGCGACCTATTTATGGATTTTTTCAATTTTTTGGCAATAATTGGACACTGCGACCTATATTCCGGAGCGACCAATAATCCGAGAAATACAGTAATGCTCTAAAAAAGCGCTAAAATGTCAACATATCTGCTCTGACATGATTCCCAGTCGGACATGATTCCCAGTCGACATTTTCCTGCGTTTCATTAACTTTGTTCTCCAACACGGTATTTAATAGAAGTTCAACCTCGCGGTCTGTCCACACAAACGAACTAAAAAAAAAACAATAATAATAACAGGAAGTTGTGGTTGCTTTGAAGGGTTGTGACTGCACTACACTGCCACCTATGGGTTCGGCATATTCTTTACAACGCTCTGTGGTGAAAATAAACGCATGTACCCGGGTACATGTAGACAAACATTTTAAATATCCGAATAGGTATGTACAAAGATATTTTTTTTGCTCAGATATTCGTTTTTCAAACACCAGGCTACGTGTGTAAAAGGCCTAATAGTTCCTATGCTCTTGAAGCAGTTGATGTCCTGGAGAACACCAATCTTCTCCTTTTTAGCAGGTACCATCATTTTCACACCTATCAGGAATGCATCTCCACTGTGAGTCAACAAAGCTCTATTGTAACTATTGATATCTGCAGTGGTGGGCCCCAGCCCGCTAAAGCGCAAATCCACTAATTGCGGACCTAAACAATTTGTTTGCGCTTTAGCGGATTTACAAATTTTTGTAATTCATAAGCGGATTGGCGCTTTTTCTATTTGAAATGCAGTACCGCTAATAACTAATTACGGACTTCTCAGAATAAATTAAGGCTTATGTGGCCAGCTCGTATGTTGCTAAGAGTAGACATCCTTGACTGTTTTGAAGCTGTAACTAATCAAAACACAGTGTGGAAGAATGTCACTGTGGTTAGCATCCTCTACGAAATGCAATATAATTACAGCTGAGCTGAACCGTGTTCATTTTCCCCTCGTTTTAGCCATGTTAGCAGCATGGCAACACAAAAGCAAAACATCCTCTTGGACCTTCAGCCAGAATAAAATGTATGCCTCAGTTACTTTGTTCAGCTCATTGTTCGGGGGACAGAGCAGCTGAATTTTGACACAAGACTATGGTTTCATTTTTGTCAGAAAACTTCCTGCTTGACATGCTGGATAAACAATAGATGCTCAGTTGTATCAATACAGGAAACCCTCGACCTACGTCACTTGTTATTAATTTCATGTGTATAGCACTTTGTTGCAGCTGTGATTGTTTTAAATGGCTTTATAAATAAAGTATAATTATTAATATTTCATTTTTAATTACAATTTGATCGTATTTACGCAACTTCCGGTCGTTTCCGGTCGCCATTTTACTACTGTACAGTACTGCGGTCAATGGAGCTCTAGACGCTCCTGTCAGCTGGCTTTAGAGGACCGTGTGTCCGTTCAGGGTTGCCTCATACGGATAAATTTGCTGGAAACACTCGGTCAACTCTGTGGACGTCTCAGGTCCGGAGGAGCAGCCGCCGATCGCTCCAACAACACCGCCCGACATGCTAACGACAGCAGCTAACAGAGCAGCTAACACAGGCGAAGACACCGAGCCGACATGCCGCGGAGGGGCCATCTGCGGCCGGGAGCTCGCCGCAAATGTCCGCCTGGCAGTCGGGGGACACCGAGCTAACGCGGAGATACAAAGCCGACAGCCTTTTTGAATGAACTGACATGCTAACCAGTGCTGCTAATGGCGGGGCCTAACCGTAGCTAACGCCGAGCAGTTGTTTTGGATGGAGAAACATCGCGGAGAAACGTCTTTCAGTAAGTTTTTTTTTTTTCTGGCTCCAAATATATGAAGTTAAGAAGCTAACAGTCATTCTTTTAAACAGTTTTGACCACGTGTGTGCGTGTGGAGCGTAAGGAAGCTGGGGGAGCTCGCACCCGAGCTGATGCTAAAACACGAAGGCAGGCTTTGACCAGCTCAAAGTAAGACATTATATTTTTTATTTATTGTACAGTACTGTATTCATTTACTGTACAGTTCTGTGCATGTTCATGGCCTAGTATGTCTGCTTGTTCAGTCTCATGCCATTAAATATGTGTGCGGCGCTCCGTTAGCGGTATAGCCGCGACCTATGTCAGAAACGCGGACCTACGACAGGCAGGTGTTTTTGGTCCGCGAGGTACGACAAAATCAACCTAAGTCACACACGTAGGTCCCAATCCCTGACGTAACTCGAGGGCTTGCTGTATCTATCAGTATTCATGGACCTTACCAAGCTCCGCCCAGAAACGCCCCCTAAACTCCAACATGGCTACTTGTCTCACAAACAAAGCCTCGCGTAGCTCAGCTTCAATGGAAACATGGCGTCGACTGACTCTCTGCAGAGTATTTCTGAGTCGATTAGTTTATCATTTCTGCCGGATTTCAACAAAATATCAGCCAAGACAATGGACAGGGGAGCCAACAAGTTCATGTTATTTTTTTTGGACGTAATCAAGTTGTTTGAGCCATGCGATGCCTCCAACAGTGTGCACAGCTAAATGCTACCGGCCGATGAGGAAAATAGCAGCTCCTCACACACCCTCTGCATTAATACAGCTGTGGACAGGATCACTGATTCTTGCAAGGTTGGGTAAGTCGGGCATTCATGGTTTTGATGGTTACTTTTGAAATCAGTGATTTCTGTTGTTGGCAAAGTTTGAGTGTGCCTTGGTCTGATAAACGGTGCTCGGTGCTAGCGTGGCTAACACGATCACAGTTTAATAAGCCTTTTCAGGTAGAATGAAATCTTCAATGTATGTTAGATACAGTACACATTGCATATTGATCTCTTCAGCTAACGTAAGACTGTGTAACAGACAGGCTTCAAGGTGTAGAAGTTGTATCGGTAAATGTGGTCGCGCACAAGCTCACAATGTAAATTAGCATGTCTTGACCAAGTGTTGAATTGAACTTGCGCTATAAAATTAGCTTCCGCTAGTTTTCTTAAGACATAAGCGCTTTTGAAATTGTGGACCTAAATAACTTAATAAGCACTTGAGAAATTGCGGAACTAATTTTTGGACTAGCGCTGCCCACCGCTGGATATCTGCATATGCATCTAGCTTGTTCACAGCGGGAGCTGCAGTTTTCACACAAGTGGTGGGGCGGGGGCTGGGTTTGTGATTGAGAGTGAGAGAGAAGTGGCTGCATGAAGACTGGGAGAACAAACAAGCATTGTCCAATCAGATTTCTTCTAATTTTAAATTGTAGTAACTAAAGGCCCCAGTATAGCTCTGCGTTCGGCCGGACGCCGTTCGAACACAGATGCACAAGCGTTTGAACGCGGGCACGAACGCGCCAAGCTCAAATTTTACGACCGCGAACGCAAGCGCGTTGTCTCACAATAAACTGCCCGGTGTTATGCAGAGAAGTGCATGCCTGCTGAGAATTGCACCCCCTGTGACGGGAACGTGCATTGCTCAAGCGCATCGCTCAAACTACCGCATATCGATGAGAAAACGGATATAAATATGACTGGAATGACCTATAAAGGTGGAGTTTTATGGAATATTAATTTTAGAAAACACGGTTTTGACACCTTTATCTGATGAATAATGTTTAAGGTCCGAAATCATAAACTATACGTACAGAAAATGTTTTGTGACAGAGAGGGGGTTGCAATTTAAGAGGTGAAGGACATTTTAAAAAACAACCAGGAAGGGGTTTTGTTTGTCGGTGTGTGGAGTGGATTGAATGATGAATTTTAAAAAAGTACAAATAGAAACTGTCATGATATGATGATGTAACAGTTTAGCCACTAGGTGTCAGTATGACACCTTTATCTGTATCCACCTTATTCCTGAGGGTGTCACTGTAGAAGCGATTATGGGACTTACTTCTGTTTGACCCCGGAAGTAGAAGTTCTGCATTGGCTCCTCGTTGTTTACTTGCTGATCTGTACGCGTCATTGAAGTTCTGTTTTCTGTTATTTCGAGCTAATATTGTCACGAAGATGTCCTTATGGAGCTCGGGTAGCTGTTGCGCTGTTCGTGGCTGTACGAATAATCAGACGAAGCTGAATTTGTGGCTGCAACTAGTGTGTGTTGAACATGCTCCGAAAACAAAAACCCGCATCCTTCTTTGTGGCTTGGCTACGAGAAACCACCTGAAAAAAGATTCTGTATCCTCCAGAGGATCGAGAACGCCAGGTATGATTTAAGAGATAGCTTTTAGTGTTATGATTTTATGTAGTCAGTGATTAAATTATACTAATATTTTCGTTCATAACTGGCAAATAAACACTCGCACCTATATATTTATATGCTGTGTGCGTTTATATATACTGTAAAATATAGGTGTGTGTGTGTTTAGTTATATAT
>JBBPBX010027576.1:25930-37191 GCA_038048925.1 Garcialebias charrua
TATATATATATATATATAATATAGGTGTGTGTGTTTAGTTATATATATATAATATAGGTGTGTGTGTGTGTGTGCGTTTATTTATATATATATATATATATATATAATCTAGGTGTGTTTGTGTGTGTTTATTTATATATATATATACAGTATAATCTAGGTGTGTTTATATATATTATCTAGTTGTGTGTGTGTTTAGTTATATATATATATAATCTAGGTGTGTGTGTGTGTGTTCATAAATGAACCCTAATGTTTGTATACTGTACTTTTACTTTCCTCCTTTCTGTTATATTTCTGCATAAGGTGAGTTCCAGGAGATGGATGAAGCTCCAGTTGGTCCACGGATGGATGAAGCTCTAGTTGGTCCACGGATGGATGAAGCTCCAGTTGGTCCAGAAGTTTGTGTGCAGCAACAAATGAGTGAAAATATAATTTCTATAAATAAATCTGCGTTTGAAGTACATTTGGTGTTGCTATGAAACAGGCATTGCTAAATGAACGTGTGTGCTTTCCTTTAGTTTGAATAAAACAGTTGCACTAAGTTTCACCTTCTTTATTTCAATAAGATACGTTGTTTAATGTCTAATGAGAAGTTCTACTGCAAATAAAATAACTAGATGTGATTGTTTTTTTGGCAACTTACCAGTTTAGTTTTTTTATTGACAAGTACAAAACTTAAAAACATGCATGTTGCTGGTTCCTCCTCCGGGAGGAGATTGATAAAGTTCAGAATAAAAGCTATACAGTAATTATAAACTAAAAACAGTTGAAACTGAATACAATATGAGAACTGTGGGTGATTTGATGACTTAATGAAAATGATTTGCCTGCAGAATAAAGACCAGATCAAAAACACTCTTCAACAATGAATGATGGGCAGTTTCTGATTTTAAACAAACTGGAACAGATTCCTCATCATGTGGGACCACTGGACGACCACTGGACGACTGGAGCAAGCAGCCAACCCCTTCGGAATCCAAGACGATGGAACTTGGCCCTTCACTCGTCTGTACCTTAAAGAAAAAAAAAGAATAATAAACTGTCATGTTTGTGTAACACCTATGACACGCTATTAATCTTGGCTAGTTCGCCAATTATCTATACAACGCTCATGGCGTGTTTACAGTCTAGTTAGGTTAAGGGCTAGTTACCAGGTTCGACTACTGGAGCAAAAAGAAAGAAGTAAAATAGTAAACCTTAAATTATTGACTCAGACCACAATGTGAAAGTTGAACTGCCAGCTTATCATTTAATAATAACAAATGAATAAACAACAACAATACACACAATCACATACAATTACAGGTAACCCCCGATTTACGAACGAGTTTGGGACCTAAGAACGGTTCGCAGGTCGATCTGTTCGCAGGTCAGACCTTCCGTACCCTCGTCACTTGGGGATGTCCTGTATTTATTTATTTTTATTTTTTTGTGGTACCAAGTACTGTACAGTACGTACTTCGCCTATCCTAACACACCTAACACAGTGTAATTAATTAATACAGTACAGTAATAAAAATATAAATTAAATAAAAATATAATTTCTTACTTGGAGGTGGTCAAAGCCGCTGCTGCGTCCCGTGTTAGCTCCCTTGTTAGCTTCTGGAGCTAGCCAGGCCGGAGGTGTTCTCGCGGCGGCCTGGCACCATCGGCGATAAATCTGCAGCTGCCTGGGACATCCACAAAGTTCACAGAGACGTTTCCAGCTCGTAATTAATCCATATGAAGCCATCCTGGTCACCAGTCTTCCAAACCTGGCTGCCTGCAGCCGTAACTATGACCTAAGATGGCGTCCGGTGTTAGCTTCTGGAGCTAGCCAGGCCGGAGGTGTTCCCGCGGCGGCCTGGCACGATCTGCGATAAATCCGCTGCTGCCTTAGACATCCACAAAGTTCACAGAGACGTTTCCAGCTCGTAATTAATCCATATGAAGCCATCCTGGTCACCAGTCTTCGGGCCGGCTCCCGGCAGCTAGCCTAAAATGGCGTCCGGTGTTCTACATGAATTTGTGACCGGAGACCCCAGTGACTGAACCTAAAACGCCGTCCGGTGTTCTACATTAATTTGTGACCGTGTAAACTGAAGACCTACTTCCTGTTGCCCAAGATTGCTCAAAAATGATCAGAAATGATCTTTTTTATCATAATTATTATTTATAAAGCCTTTAAAACAACCATAGCTGCAACAAAGTGATGTACACATGAAATTAAGAACATTTAAACACAAAAAAAAAAAAAAAAAATTTTTTTTTTTTTAATACAGTAATTTCATATTTTTATTAAATATGATATGTTCGTAGGTCCCGTGGTTCGCAGGTCGATGGGGTCGTAGGTCGGGGGTCACCTGTACACTCAAAACGATATAAATAGATCCCTTGTTCCCTTTTTGGTAATTTATTAACCTCTTCTTAGAATTTCAATAAACACTAAATGGTAATTAAGGGTTGCTATTTATTTTATATCTAATTTGTATTCTAGTTTATTTCAATTTAGTACTGTAATTTATTTAATTTACAGCTAATTAATCTTTTAAACCTAATTTAAAAGATTAGTGCTCCTTTAAGAATTTAAGCTATTTAGTTTCCTAAATTAACTACTTCTCAAAATAAATCTTATCAACTTTCAAATTCAAAAACCCAACAACAATTTACAGTTCACAACTTAACAATAAATATTAATTGGGATTTAAGAAAAGGAAAAAAAAATGTAAAAAGAACCACAGAAATTCAGTAAACTGAATAATGTGTGATCAATTCGACCTTTTCCCTTCTCTCATGAAGAGTTCTGGTTGAGAAAATCAGTTCTGAAGTCCACTGCTCCTTTTTTAGAGAGGCGGGAAAATTCTGGATCATACCACTTTTCTTTGGTGTAAGATGAAGTGTTCCAGCAGGAGGCGGAGCTTCTGCTGGGCGGTCCTTAATTCCTGGGGTACTGACTCGCCATCTGGTTTCACTCTGGATCACAGCTGCTGACAGGGAACTTCCGGTCCAGCTCCTGACTCAGCAAAACCGTTAAGCACCTTCAGCAAGGCTTTCCAGAAGGTTCTAGAAGCTTTTCAGAGAACTTCTGAAAAGAATCTCCAGTAGAAAAAAAAGCCTGGCACACAACCAGGGAAGAACACAAAAGTCTGTTTTAGCTTTCTAAAACTACAATAGTCACTCGGTTTGCTGACACATCTCAAAACCAGTTTTTTAGGCATAAAACGACATAAATTGTGCTTCTTATCTTTCTCCTTCGGTGAGGCAAAAATATATAACATATAAATTCTTTTTTTCAGAAAATAAAATATACTTTTAACTCACCAAGTTCAGTTCTGTTCAAAAATAAAATTCCTGAACGCAGTCAGGTCGAGGAAAAAAGTGCAGAAACCACTCTTTACGTCTAAAGAGTATTCTCAGACGACAGGCATCTTTCTGATCAACATTTCTCTAACTTTTCCCTCTCTTCTTCTCTACAACAAGCGTTCCGCTTCGTTGCTTTCAGTCTCTGTCTTTCCCGCTCCTGTGACTTGTATTTATACACTCTGCTGCACATGCGTAGAGGGAAACAGAACCAACGGCTGCTGGACCAGTCATGTGAGCTGCACATGCGCAAAGGAAAACAGAGCCAACGGCTGCTGGACCAGTCACGTGAGCTGCACATGCAGGCAACCTTTCAAAATAAAAGTCTTGTGCTTACATTAAATACTGTGACCAAAATAACCTCTTTGTGTACAGATTTCAACAAAACAAAAGATAATTTCATCAAATATTACCTTTAAAATACCTGTAATCATTATCTTTTATGGTTTCAACCATTTTAGACCTATTTCCTATTTATTTCTCTTTATTTCCTATTAATCTGTTTAATAACAAATTAAATAAAATGGATACAACAATAAAGGTTATTTTAGCCTGGGTTACACCCTCCCCACTTGAATTTATGCAAGTCCCTTTGCATACTACTCAAATTAGGCTAATTGGTTCTGAGGGTTTTTCTATGGAATCTGTGACAGCTTCACTCAAACTTTGGAACAAAGATTGGACTATACTGACAATAGGATTTCCTAATTTTGGATAGGTTAAGATCTTTGGTTTGGTTTTCTGTCGAGAAGGTCTGCTAGCAGCTAGTTCTGTCTCAGGGTCGCATTCTCTGTCCTCATTAGTCATGAGTTCAGTCTCGTTAACTTCAGTCTGAGTCGGTTCAACAGCATTAGCTTGACTAAGATCTGAAGCATTATCTATCTCATCAAGGTGAGTGTCTGATTCCCTAACTCGTTTCTTTCAAGTTATCTCTTTCAAGTTCTGGAGGAGTTTCAGAAGGAAGGACTACCTCGTATTCCTCGACCACCCTTGAGATTTCCTGCAAAGGGCCCGGAGTGTCAACGTCCACATGAACTGACCCCTCCAAGACTTTGTTTTGGCCTGCAGGAAGGACTTCAGGCTCACTTCCTGACAACCTGACAAGACCAATATTACTGGTTTCTTCCTGTCTGTACCTCTCTTGTAACACGTTCAGCACGCCTCTGTAGCTACAAGAAAGGGTACTGGAATCTGTGTTAGCAAGAGAAGAATTTTCAAAAAGAAGATCAAGGATGTTTGTACCAATCACAAGAGAAGATTGGACACTGGAGCGCGTGTCTGGAATAACTAGCGCAAGAGAAAACACTGTGAATTCTTGTCCAAAACCATCCTCTGGAAAGGTGATGTTAACGCAAATATAGCCTGAATATGGGATATTCTGACCATTTGCGACTTCAACTTCAAGAAGGTCACTTATGGGATAGATTTTCAGATGTGAAAGATAACTGTCATAAAATGACTGGGACACAGTTGTCACTTGTGACCCGGTATCAAGAAGACAATTACACATCTGTCCATTAATTAGTACCTCAGCGGTGTACTTGGCTCCAACTAAGCCTTTAGGTAACTTCACACTAGCTGATTTATTGTGAAGAACCCGTTTCCTGTTTTTTCTGGGATGTCTAGTGGGACGGGTATCAATAACAGCACTCATTTGTCCCGCAATGAGGGCTTCGTCTAGTTTAAAGACTGTGTTCGATTGTTCTGTTTATCCCAAAGCAACTGTTTTGCTTTTAACTGGGTTCTCTTTTCTGCAACAAGGGATGGATTTGATTCACTTGTGCAAGCTGAAACAATGTGACCATCCTCGCCACACCGAAAACAATACCAAGGCTTCGGCCTACGTTTTACAGTTTGGACTATCTTGGTTTGTTCAGGTGCCTTAGACTTAGTTTGCTTCTTGGTTCTAGGTGCACTAGCATTTTTCTGAGTGGAGTTTGGTGATTGTAGTCTAACCAATTGGCTCCGGATCTCAGCAATCTGTGCTTTTAGTTCTGTGACCTGATCACCTTGGTGAACCACAGGTTGAACTACTTTTTGAGGTTTCAATTTGTCTATCTGTTTCTGCATCTGAGTTATCTGGGTTCTCATCTCAGTGAGAACGTCTTGCATTGTGGGTTCAGAGAGGTCAGAGGTCACAGTAATACCTTGGGAGGTTACTGTTCGCCTCGCAGCAGCGAAGTGTTTTTTCATTCTGCTCTCTTTTGCCACATGCTTATCTTCTTCCACTCTTAGCTGCAGCAGCAGCTCAGTGAATGAAGGTGGTTTATCTTTCTTTCTTTCAAGCTCTAGTTCTGCTAATAAGGCGTTGTCCCAACACCCACGACAGAACTGACGCAGAAGGTGTCGGTCAGCTTCGGTGGGAACTGCTCCACCTCTGCTCAGGGCTTTAGAAAGGACTGTCTGCAAGCGATGAAGGTAATGTGATGGCTTTTCACCAGGATCTTGGAGAGTGCTAAGAAATTTAGCAAAGAGCTCATCGCCATCTTCCACTGCACCAAAAGCTGAATTCAACAGTTCAATATAAGCTAATGGGGATGCAGTAGAGCCTAATGGTTTTACCACATTGGATGCAGGTGGAACAAGGCTGTCTAAAATTTTTCTCGAGCATTGCAAAACAGGCAGATCTGGATCCTGAAGCATGAGCTCAACACTGTTGCGCCATGTGTCAAATTCAATCTCATGACTCGGACATGGTAATTTGCCTGAAAACTGCCTAAGACGGAAAGAGGCACTCACCTGTGAGACTGGAGCTTCATTTCGCACTATGTGCTCTACGATAACTTTCTGCACCTCAGGATGAGTGACAATGTTCTGTGTTAGGTTAGAGGCTAAATTGGGTCGAGGTCGGTTGTCTGAGTCAGAGTCAGAATTTTTCAGAGTAGTTTTAGACTGCTCTGCATTTCCATTGAAGGAAATTCGGTCATTTTGTGTCTCGAGAGTGAAATTTTCATTTTTCACTGTCTCAAAACTGCCTGTTACTGCTTCAGAGCAATTTGACAAATGCTCACGCAGTACAGCTTCAAAACATTCTCCACCTAATTTAGCAATTTCTTGCAGTTCACCGATAAAACGGTGGGTGGCTCTAAATGTAACATGAGACACATACTCACCGGACAGGGCTCTGATCTGGTGAGAAACTTCACTGGAGCTGTCAATTGAGTAAGGGAGTTAAGGTTCAAGTGCTGTCAAAGCAGTTCTACTCTCAAACAATGACATTTCTATGATAAGAAGACTGGGGGTCATCTATTCTCAAAATTCTCATGATTTTTCCATACCTGTTCAGGAAATCTGACACATTTTCATCAACTTCTGTGTCAGTAATACCACTAACAATAACGGCATTTGGAACTTTAATGTTTTCTTTATCAATTATATCCATTTTACTGAACTTAGCTTTTTTTTTTTCTTCTATTAATCAAATTTTCTAATTTCAATTTTCTATTTTTCTACTGTGGATCTGAGTTAAAAATTAAGTTTAGGCTTCTATTTTATTTTATTTTATTTTTGCTCCTGGTTGGCTCGCCAATTTTTCTGTAACACCTATGACACGCTATTAATCTTGGCTAGTTTGCCAATTATCTATACGCTCATGGCGTGTTTACAGTCTAGTTAGGTTAAGGGCTAGTTACCAGGTTCGACTACTGGAGCAAAAAGAAAGAAGTAAAATAGTAAACCTTAAATTATTTACTCAGACCACAATGTGAAAGTTGAACTGCCAGCTTATCATTTAATAATAACAAATGAATAAACAACAACAATACACACAATCACATACAATTACACTCAAAACGATATAAATAGATCCCTTGTTCCCTTTTTGGTAATTTATTAACCTCTTCTTAGAATTTCAATAAACACTAAATGGTAATTAAGGGTTGCTATTTATTTTATATCTAATTTGTATTCTAGTTTATTTCAATTTAGTACTGTAATTTATTTAATTTACAGCTAATTAATCTTTTAAACCTAATTTAAAAGATTAGTGCTCCTTTAATATGGAAGCGTTTATGGGACGTATTTAAAACTAAAATGGTTTAGCAGGAATGCTTTTTCATTTCAAAGTCAAGCTGCCTTTTTTGAGTCATAAATAAAATTTAAAATGAATAAACCAAACTGCATTTTCATTTTCTTCTTCGAGACTGCTCAATTTGTAACTTAATTAAAATGATAAGTAAAATAACATTTAACATTTAATTTTCAATATATGTCTAAGTAAAAAGTGGCCAAAATTCATTTTGAAATCTCAATTTTGAAAATTAAAATGAAATAGCAGAAATGCTTTTTAATTTCAAAGTCAAGCTGCCTTTTTTGAGTCAGAAATAAAATTAAGATTAAATCATTTTCATTTTCTTATTCAGCACTGTTATATCTCATTGAACTACAGAGCAAACTGCATTTTCATTTTCATCCTGCACCCCTGCGCTCAAAGTGTGACAATATTCAATCTCAAAAGCAAACCCAGAGTAATTGAGACGAAATTAAAACTAAAATGGTTTAGCAGGAATGCTTTTTCATTTCAAAGTCAAGCTGCCATTTTTTGAGTCATAAATAAAATTTAAAATGAATAAACCAAACTGCATTTTCATTTTCTTCTTCGAGACTGCTCAATTTGTAACTTAATTAAAATGATAAGTAAAATAACATTTAACATTTAATTTTCAATATATGTCTTAGTAAAAAGTGGCCAAAATTCATTTTGAAATGTCAATTTTGAAAATTAAAATGAAATAGCAGAAATGCTTTTTAATTTCAAAGTCAAGCTGCCTTTTTTGAGTCAGAAATAAAATTAAGATTAAATCATTTTCATTTTCTTATTCAGCACTGTTATATCTCATTGAACTACAGAGCAAACTGCATTTTCATTTTCAGCCTGCCCTCCTGCGCTTAAAATGTGACAATATTCAATCTCAAACGCAAACCACGAGAGTGACGTAATGCGCTTGTCAGACAGCAGAGGGCTTGCGGAGTTTTAGACAGGAGGAGACAGTTTCACGAAGCTGAAGTTAGCTTCCGATTCCAGCTTCCGATTCGGCAAATGACTAAAGGGACATTACAACTAATTTTTCAGTACCTTGAGCGGGTTTAATCTGCTCTAGCTCAAAAACTACAACACCTAGACTCTTCAAACCAGGACTATATTGTTCTACACTAATAGAAGAATATATAAAACTAAGTTTGAGCTTTGTGAAACGTTTTGCTGATTTGTGAAACTTCCACAAAGTTTGTTTTTCATCATTTTTTTGTCTACTGGACCACATTAGACCTGGTCCAGGTCAGAAACCACAAGACCTAGACTCTTCAAACCAGGACTATATTGTTCTACACTAATAGAAGAATATATAAAACTAAGTTTGAGCTTTGTGAAACGTTTTGCTGATTTGTGAAACTTCCACAAAGTTTGTTTTTCATCATTTTTTGTCTACTGGACCACATTAGACCTGGTCCAGGTCAAAAACCACAACACCTACACTCTTCAAACCAGGACTATATTGTTCTAGACTAATAGAAGAATATATAAAACTAAGTTTGAGCTTTGTGAAACGTTTTGCTGATTTGTGAAACTTCCACAAAGTTTGTTTTTCATCATTTTTTGTCTACTGGACCACATTAGACCTGGTCCAGGTCAAAAACCACAACACCTACACTCTTCAAACCAGGACTATATTGTTCTAGACTAATAGAAGAATATATAAAACTAAGTTTGAGCTTTGTGAAACGTTTTGCTGATTTGTGAAACTTCCACAAAGTTTGTTTTTCATCATTTTTGTCTACTGGACCACATTAGACCTGGTCCAGGTCAAAAACCACAACACCTACACTCTTCAAACCAGGACTATATTGTTCTAGACTAATAGAAGAATATATAAAACTAAGTTTGAGCTTTGTGAAACGTTTTGCTGATTTGTGAAACTTCCACAAAGTTTGTTTTTCATCATTTTTAGGCTACTGGACCACATTAGACCTGGTCCAGGTCAAAAACCACAACACCTACACTCTTCAAACCAGGACTATATTGTTCTAGACTAATAGAAGAATATATAAAACTAAGTTTGAGCTTTGTGAAACGTTTTGCTGATTTGTGAAACTTCCACAAAGTTTGTTTTTCATCATTTTTTGTCTACTGGACCACATTAGACCTGGTCCAGGTCAAAAACCACAACACCTACACTCTTCAAACCAGGACTATATTGTTCTAGACTAATAGAAGAATACAGAAAACTAAGTTTGAGCTTTGTGAAACGTTTTTCTGATTTGTGAAACTTCATTAAATTAAATTTCATCAATGTTTATGCCTTATGCTTAAATGAATGACAGAATGACCCAGGGCACAGGTGTATGTCAAAAATAATTTAAAACTTTATTTAACATGCAACAAAAAGGCTTTCCAGGAGGCACAAAAAATTACTTGGCATGGAACTAGAAATCAAGGGAACAGGGACATCACACAGGCTGGTTTGACAGCACACTGCTCAGACAAACACTTGACGTCAAGAGGCACATTGACAACCTTCCCCTCTCAAGCTTGCATTGTTTTCGAACCACAACAGGCTATCTTCATAACCTGGCATGTCATCTACTTTGAATATATAACATTTATTCTACAGTAATAACATATTTTTTTAGAAGAATGTAAAGAAAAGCATAAATAAGAAAGTCTCTTCTTCTGTGTTTTTGTTTCACCTGTTAAACAAGTATTATTTAAGAAAATGGAAAAATGCAAAACTTAGTACTTTTTACAATTTGGTTTCAAAACTCTTTTTTTACTTTAAACATTTGAAACTTGACCAAAGTTTGTTTTTCACCATTTCACTCTTCAAACCAGGACTATATTAATCTAGACTAATAGAAGAATATATAAAACTAAGTTTTAAGTTTTTTTACTTTAAACATTTGAACGTTTCTCTAGTTCTCTTGTCAACTGCATAACCAGCTCGTCTCTCTCGCTGCAAAAAAGACATTACATTATGAAAAAATAAAATATTACTTGTCTAAATATAATGAATAGTAAAGATGCTAATACAGCTTCAGACACTCTAATTTGCTTACCTCTCCTCCATCTGGCAATGCTCAATCAGGTCCACAGCCTCAGCCCTGGTCAGCGCTTTTTTGTTGACCAATGCATTTATAGTTGCCTGTGTTACATAAAAATATGTTATTTGAAAATATCCAAATATTTATTTCATTCATAATACAGATTGATCACAAACCTTCCATTTTACTTAGCACTTTTATAACATTTATCCTTATTTCAGGCGCTGCTTCTCATTTATTCATACGCATCTGTGAAACCACTGGACATTCCACACAAAGGATATTTTGTTTATATACTACTCATAGCCTTTTTTGTTAGCCAATAACCATGAAGAAAAACATAAATAAAAGAGGATGACATGTATGAATTTGCAATGTAACTTAAGATATGTGCATAAGTGAATGTTGGTTTGTCATATGATGCACATGCAACAACACTTACTCACCTTATAGTGTGTCATTCCTTACTTAAGTACAGTATATGTTTTATTGTCCCTAAATAATTGTCATATTACTGTTGACTGAGGTAATTGATTAATGTTCACAATAAAATTTACACCTTATATGTAATCCAAATTCTGATTTTTGAACTTATTGAATACATTTAATTTTTAAATGTATTATTAATGATGAACTACATGTTAATAATTACAACGGTAGCTTACCTCTGACAACATGACAACCAGCATGTACTTTATCCTGTCTAAAGAGATCATGCTCTGAACTTCAGATGACATGTCGTTGCAGCTGTCCATCAAGTCTGACAGGTATTTCATGATTCTGTCGAGTTGTGCCTCATCATCAATAAAGATTGGAACCCACCTTTCTTTCAATGTAAAATGTGGAGTCACTGTGCCGGATAGAATGTCCTTTAAAATAAAAAG
>JBBPBX010027577.1:0-29728 GCA_038048925.1 Garcialebias charrua
ATAAAACTTTAGACCGGCTCTGCATGAGTGACATAGTTACTGAACTGTTTACTTAAAAATATGTTTACCTTGTGATTTAGCCCGTGGTTTGGGGGTATTGCCCTTAAGAAGAAGAGAAGAGAAGCGGCTGGCCGGTCGGTTCGTCCTGGTTTGCAGCTTTAAGGAGAACAGCTCGCTCCTCATCACCTTCATCCTCATCCTCAGGTTTTCGTTTTCCTTCAGACTTTGGGTTAAATGCAGGCGGAGAGTATCCGAGCTCTCCGAGAACAACTGGATCATTTCCGCCACCGCCGCCTTCACCAGCACGTTCATTATGGACAAAAGCTGCGACTCCATGTTCATGTTGCCGCCCGGCATGTTCGCGGACATGTTTTGATTTGATGCAGCAGAGAATTGTGTCAGAATTCAGCGCGACACGGTCTTTGTGTGCTAGCTACAACAAAAACACTACACAATGGACTTCCGGGTTTAGGAAGGCGGTTACCGTAAGTTGTCTAAAGCAGGAGCACTCCTGGTTCAGCTTCTTTCGTTCTTTTCAAGGGATGTCAACGACGAATATTTAATCAGATTTGTTAATATTTCAAAACAAAACAGGAAGGGAAACGTAGGCTACTTCTTGTTTTTGTGTGTAACAAACAACAAATTGGACCAAACGTCACCTCACAAGCTGGTCCTGTAAGCCAGGGGCAGATTCAGTGGTGGGGCCAGGGGGGCACCAGCCCAAACTAAAAGTCCATCTTCAAAAGTGCCCCCACCGCCACCTCTGATGGTTTCACTCTACTCTGCATATGTGTCAAACTCAAGGCCCGGGTGCCAAATGTGGCCCTCGTTGACATCTTGTCTGGCCCTCAAGATGATATGTGAAATGTAAAATACTTCTATCTCTTGAATTTTTTCAGTAATCTTTGATTATGATGTCAAAAGCACAACAGATAACATCAAACGAGACCAATCAAACTCTTGTTGAGGAACCTGTGATCAAGAAAAGATGTTGGGTATCTGATTTGAGTTAACTTAGTTTCTGAAATTGACCCTTAGTTTGAAAAAGGTTTTAAATTTGGCCCTCTTCTGTAGTTTGACACCCCTGCTCTATCGAAATAGAAATACGTTGGATTAGAGTTGCATTTGGGTCCAAAAAATCTGATCCAGCCCAAGCCCACAGTCATAATTGCCGAACCCCACCCGACCCGACGAATTAACAGTAATTAGGTCCGAACCCGGAATTTTTTTTTTTATTAGTTATTAACGGTCGGGGACGCGCAGCTGAAAAAAAGGCGCAGAAGATTCAGAGCTGATGGCTGTAAAAAAGCTTTTAAACCCCTGTTTCTGCCTACATTCTGATTTATTCACGGACCCTGCTCTGACACGTCTGCTTTGGGATCTCACCTGTTTGGGTCATCGGCCGCGTGTCTGCTGCTTGCAGCGGCAGAATGAACGTCCATTTGAGCGATGGATTGCTGCCTGGCAGTCCCATCTGAAGCTTAAATGAACTTTTGACCTCTTTCAAGGCCGGTCAGCTCGCTGTGAAATGGCTGAGTGCAGCCAGTGGGTGTATGGCAGGCCATGTTATCATATAATTGGATTGCGGCTGATCTTGATCTAATTAAAAGACCAGCCCGGCCCGCCCATTAATGACATTATACCGGCCCAGCCCGGCCCTAATCTGGGTCGGTCCGGGCCGGGTTTCGAGTTCAGGTTAGAAATTACAGCTCTACATTGGATTGACCTGCCACAGTGCAGTCCATGTAAACAAGGCAAGAATTTGTGCCGTCATCTTGGGAGGTGCTATGTGGCCTCATAAGAATCCATCCAAAGGACCTGACTTAACCTTGCTACAAGAAGCCCATTGTTTTGCCATTAAGTGTTTTAATCATTGGAACCTGGACTTAAAATGACATAGTACAGTATTACATTTCAATAGTACTGTAGTCTCCATTCTTGTCTGGTAATTGCAGTAAATCAGGGAGCTGAGGGTAAGTGTATACTACTACCCAAGTGATAAAATACTATCAATGTTAATAGCATTTTTTTTTAAGTACCGGTAGTATGATTTCTGAAATATTAAAATCTTGTTTAACTGTTTTTTTATGGGTGACATATGTATGCTAAGTATTAATGAATTAACAGGTAACAGATAAACTCAGTTATTTATGCCAAAATGCTAAAGTGCATGTATAATAAAATAATTAAAAGACTACATTTAATTTGGATTATTAGGCTAAATGCATTTGGCACCATGGCAGAGCTCTGGTTGACTTAAATGGACATTCAAAGCACTTAATTTCTTAAAAATCAAATGTCTAGATAGAATGATTACATCACTTAGTAATTTTTATCATGGTGGCATCAGCATTTTGCCTCCACTGATGCTTGACTGGGCTTTGTGGGAGCCTAATTTCTACACCATGCTTTCATGATGTGCATTATATATGTTTATTTTAGTTAAAAGGACTATTTATGTGTTTTTGATATGGTGATAGAATATACAGCATGCTCAATATGTTAACAACATGTGGCTTCAATATGTAAACGGTGCACAGAGTGAAACTTTTCGCACCTAGCAAAATGGCGGCACGAAGCTCACCTTTCACTGTCAATGGCCATTATAGTGTACATAGTATTTCCATTTCAGGGCATCACTATTTATAAATTAGTAAATGTTACAATATGTGATTGCGTAAACTTTTTTTTTTTTTTACAACTAAGTGCAGGATGTTCTGTTTATAATGTAAAAAAATAAAAAATAAATAAAAGAGCGCCAAAAGAAAGAAGAAATAAATCAAACTTGGAATATAGACATAAACTCTAATGCCATCATCCTTTTAAAAGCAAAGCTGTATATATATTTTTTTAACTACCGGCACATTAATTGATCATGACTAATTTTTAACACCCTTTCAAACAGACTTTATTGATTTATTTTTTATTTTTCGTAAAACTTTTTTCTCATTAGCACACATTTAACAGAAGCCAAACATACAAATCGAATGTGCAAAACCCAAACAAAACACAGCAATAAGTGAAAAAGGTCTTTCAGTCTTAGATTAGATAGTTCACATTAGAGCTGCAGTACCTCAGCACTGTAACAGTGAACTCAAACTCACTTGATATCAACAATATTTGGTCTTTTTAGTCTTTTTTATTTTTTGTCTTCTGTCAGTTTTTATGACTGTGCGTCAACTAAAGCTCCTTCGGTTTCCTCCATCTCACAACTCTTTGATGAGTCTTCCTCCTCTTCGTTTCCCTTCACTTTTTCTTCACCTACATCTTGTTTCTCCTCTTGGTTTTCCATCTTCTCGGTGCTCGATACCTCTCCTGCTGCTTCGTTTCCTTCCTCTTTCTCTTCTTTCTGGTTCCCAGCCTTCCCATTCGCCTCCTTCTCTTTGTCCTTCCTCTCTTTTTCTATTTTGGAGAGGCTGTGGCAGAGGGACTGGACGTATGTGAACACACACATGGGGTCAGGGTTTTTGCCCATCATGATCATGTCAGAAACTTCCAGCAGAGGCCAGCAGTCAGCCAGGGACCTGGTAGAGATCAAGGCCGTGGATAAAGAACTCATGAGACAAAAACAAAAATATCAACAAAGGCAGCAGATTTAATAATGGCATTGGAATAAATAAATAAAATGTTGTTCTCAACACATCCCATTATCTAATCTCCTCTTATCTTGTCTCATCTCGTCCCATTTCAACGCAACCATCCAATGACAACCAATTTAATTTTTATTTGGAGCTTGGAGTTTACTTGTATAGCGCTTTCCAGCCCCACTATGAGGGGCCCCAAAGCGCTTTACAGACCAGCCATCCACCCATTCATACACACATTCATACACCGGTAGCGATAGGCTGCCATGCAAGGCGCCATCCAGTCCTACCGGGAGCAACTCAGGGTTAAGTGTCTTGCCCAGGGACACAATGACACATGGTGTGGGAACTCGGGATTCAAACCTCCAACCTTCCGATCGGGGGACGACTGCCATTACCACTACGCCACGGCCGCCCTGATATTTAACATATCTCATCTCATCATTCTGTCCCGTCTCATCCTTTTTGTCCCATTTCCTTTTTTCCCATTCCATCTCATCGCTTCCATTCCTTCCCATTCCATTTGATCTATATCACTTGTTCTCGTTTTTTTACAATTTCTTCCAATCATTCACAACCATTCACATTTATTTTCATCTGATTTAATTGAATCTCATCCCTTTTCATCTTAGTTTCTTTTATCCCATCTCATTTCATCTTGTCTCATCCCATCCAATTTTTCCACTCCATGTTATCTCATATCATCCAAATCCATCCATCCAGCCATTACCTTCACCCGCTTTTTTCCTTTTAGGGCTGCGGGGGGTCACTCACTGGTGTCCATGTCCAGCTTTCACTGTGTGAGAGGCGGGGGACACTGTCTCTAGTCCATCACAGGGACACATAGAGACAAACGAGACAAACAACCATTCACGCTCACTCACAGCCTAACATGCATGTTTTTGGTCTGTGGGAGGAATCTGGAGTACCCGGAGGACACCCACGCATGCACGGAGAGAACATGCAAACTCCACCCAGAAAGGCCCACGGACCAGGATTTGAACCGAGGCGACCTACTTGCTGAGAGGCAGCAGCTCTACCGACTGTGCCACCGTGCTGCCCTCATTTAATTCCATATATTCAAATGTCCTTTCATTTCATTATATCCATCATGCCTCTTTTCATTCATTTCATTTATCCTATTTCACCTCATCATATCCCCTCACTTCCATTCTATTCTATCTTGTCTTATCTCATCTGATCTCACCTCACCCACATCATCTCATCCAATCACATCCCATTTCGTCTCATCCACCAACCACACACCATCCTATACTGAGTAAAGCAAACTCTTTAAATGTCATCTTTAAACAGCTCATATTGTTGTTATCATATTTAGGGACTGAAAATTCTGTACTCTGCCGTTTGGAAAGCCAAAGTGAAGTTTTTCTCCCTCTCCTCTGGTTTCAACGAGCTGAAGTCGAAAGCATCCGGGAAAAAACGATGGATAAGAGCACAGAACGCCAGCCCATCACTCCACGATGATGAAAAGTTTTCTACGTTGACACCCTGCAAAGATTAAAAGACAGTCGGCAAATTATTTTTGCAAGTCTTGCTCAGCCTTCCTTGGTCCTGGAAATAGAGGACAACCCTGAACTCGTACGAAGCGTTTGCACGTACTGTACTGAACTCACCTCGTAGTTGCGAGTCTTGTTGTGACACCACTGAAGGATCTTTTGCTTAATCGAGGCGCCTGTTGCCACGGCGCCAGACGACCTCTGAATTTTAAAATTGCGAGGGATTGGCGTTCTGAAAATATCCCAAAGTTACACAGGTTTAATGTGTATTCTGCAGAATAACTCTAAAATGTAAAACTTGTGTGGGATACTGTAACTCACTCTGGGGCACCCTGTTGGAATTTGGCTATAATGTCATTTTTAGCGGCTGCTCTAATGGAGCGAGCCGAGGGTCTCGGTCTGGATAAAGAGGAGCTTGGAGGGGCACTCTTTCTTTTAGGCTTCACTTGTTTTTCTGGCTCCTTAGCCTTTCCTTTGTCTGTCATCTCTGCAGCCTCCTGTTTTGCTTGTTTTTTCTTCTCTGTTCCTTTTGCCTCTTTAATTTTTACATCTTCACTCTTTGCTGTTAGTTCACATTTACTCCCCTCTTTGTCCTTTATTTTTTCTTCTTCTCCCTCATTCTTGTGGCTTTTTATCTCTTCCACCTGCCTTTCTTTCTCATCTTCCTCCTTTTGCTCATCTTTTTCTCCTCTCGTTGTTTCAGTGTCCTTTGCATCACCATCAGCTGATGGTTTGTCTTCACCATCTCCAGCCTGTTCTGTGTCACATTCAGCCGGCTGTGAGACAGTCTGAAGCTTGTCTGTATCTTCAGCATTGTGTTTATCTTCTGCTTTATCTGCCTCACCTCTCTCTCCAGCATCCATTACCCCATGATCTTCAGCCGTCTCCCCTGAGTCCTTACTTTCCAGCAAACTTGGCTCATCTGCCTGCAAATTAAGGAAAACAATGAGGGTATATTAAGTCATAGTTCAGCAGACTTGGTACAGCTTATAAAAAAAAAAAATTCTAGCAGATGGATATAAAATTCACACAGTTTTAGTTTTAACTATGTGTAGTAATAAGATAAGTAGTTCAGAGGAGGCCATGTGATTTATTTATTTTATTTTTTTGTGAATGACTTTTTCACCTCAGTTGGATTATTCTGAACACGTTTAAACACTTAAACTTTGTTCTTTTCAAATTTATTTAAACTTTCCATTTAATATCAGCAAAAGCAGACAAAATATTTACTTTAACAAAAAACTATGCAATATAGTGTGAGCATCGTAAAACACAAACAATATAACTAACAATAATAAAACGGATAAAAATGCAAGAATACCTGTGCAATTTATTAATGGCATGTTATTTTTAAGTCAAAGGCCCAAGAAAAAACAAGTCTTTAGCAGAATTTTGAATCTCTACAGTCAGACAGTTCAGTAGTGGTTTTAATTAATTACTGCTATGTAATGTAATGTGTAAAAATACATGGATTTTATTCAGTAAACGATGTAAAAGGAATATTTGTTCAATGTGTTCAACATAATGGTACCGGTACAGTACTTCTTCCAGCTACTGGTATTTAACTGTCAAAAATGGTGTACCACAAGGCTTAGTCTTAGGACCCACCTTTTTCACTATCTGCATAAGTAACGGTCAGATCATTCCTGATGAATCCTTACATTTCTATGCTGGCAGCACTGTTGAGCTAGAACAGTTGCTAAGATTTTCCAGCTTTTATAGTAATCATCCAGTCAGACTTTTTCCATCTCAAACTGGTGCGAAATGCTGATAAAACCAAAGGGACGTTGTTGTCAAACAACAAGTCTACCAGCAGTCCTTCCTTCTATCTTGGTGTTATGGAGTTTGGCGACGCTTACAAATACTCGGGAATCTTGGTTGATGCACACATCTCTTTTAAGCCTCATGACGCAAACTTTGTAAAGCAATTTAAAGTAAAATTTGGTTTCTTTTTCAGAAATAGATCCTGTTTAACTCTGCTAAGAAAAGCCTTGTGACTGCTACTTTCCTTCTGTCCATTGACCACGGTGCTCCTGCAAGGAACATCCTGCAGGTGTTGGATGCTGTCTGCGCTAAAGCCTGGAATACACTTGAGCGTACATGAAGTACGCCACTGTACGCGCGCATTTTGTGCGCATGTTTTCGCTGCTATAGCTCGGCTTTTATCAGCTTTTCAAACGCTCTCGTTCTCGCTCCAGATCCTTGTTTCCAGATCCCACCTGTTTCAAAGCCACCACCATCATCCCTGTCCCAAAGAAGGCAACGCCCGCATGCCTCAATGACTATCGCCCAGTAGCACTCACCCCCATCCTGATGAAGTGCTTTGAACGGCTAGTCATGAAAAGCATCACATCTGTCCTCCCTGACTCCCTGGATCCCTTCCAATTTGCATACCGACCTAATCGCTCAACCGACGATGCCATCTCCTCTGCCCTCCACACAGCTCTCACACATCTGGACACGAAGGACTCCTATGTTAGAATGCTGTTCATCGACTTCAGCTCGGCATTCAACACCATCATCCCCCAACAGCTCATCCTTAAACTGGACAGTCTGGGGCTGAACACCTCAATGTGTAACTGGCTGCTAGACTTCCTGACCGGGAGACCACAGACAGTGCGGGTCGGGAGTAACACATCTAGCACCATCACATTGAACACAGGGGCCCCACAAGGATGTGTGCTGAGCCCCCTTCTATTCACCCTGCTAACACACGACTGCACACCATCGTACAGCTCCAACCACTTCATCAAGTTTGCGGACGACACAACAGTGGTGGGTCTCATCAGCAACAACGATGAGACGGACTACAGGAACGAGGTGAGCCGCCTGGCCTTGTGGTGCGGACACAACAATCTCACTCTCAACGTGGAGAAGACAAAGGAGATTGTTGTGGACTTCAGGAAGAAGGATGCCCAACATGCCCCTCTGACCATCAACAGCACCGCAGTGGAGAGAGTAGACAGCACCAAGTTCCTGGGAGTGCACGTCTCAAAGGACCTGTCCTGGAGCAGGAACACTGCAGCACTGGCAAAGAAGGCTCACCAGCGTCTCTACTTTCTCCGCAAGCTGAAAAGGGCTGGAGCTTCAACCCCCATCATGAGCACCTTCTACAGAGGTGCCATAGAAAGTGTCCTGACCAGCTGCATCACTGTGTGGTTTGGTGCATGTACTGCATCCTGCCGCAAGAGCCTCCAGCGCATTGTGAGAGCAGCTGAGAAGATCGTGGGCACCTCCTTGCCCTCACTGCAGGACTTACACAGCAAACGCCTCACTCGGAAAGCCCACTGCATGGCAGGTGATCCCACACACCCACTACACAGCTGCTTCAGACTGCTGCCATCAGGGAGGAGACTGAGGAGTCTCCAGGCTCGAACCAGCAGACTGAGAGACAGCTCTGTTCATCAGGCAGTCAGAATGCTAAACACTCTGCCTGCTCTGCCCCCCCTCCCATTTGAACTGCCTTAACACTAAAACTTTCTCACACATTACCACACAACACAAAGTTTTTAACACTGGACTCTGTGTCATCAAACGGGTTATTCACTAAACTCTCGGTCATGTGCTCATACAGTTTGCACTACTTCTCATACTTGCACTAATGTTTGTATTACATCACTGCCTATAATCATAATACTGTTTACATTCTCTGTTTACATTTATTAATACTGTTTACTTTTATTACTACTGCTTACATGTAATTACTACTGTTTACATTTACACTACTCTAATATCTACACCACTGCTGGTACATATACAGTGTGCTCTGAACGGTCTTATTTAGGGATGCCCAATGTGCCTTACTGCATATGCCACTTTTTGCCTCTATAACAACATCAACTACTACCTCATACATATACTGTATACATTAACTCATACGCTGCTTTGCCACTTTGCAAATGTCAATGCTAGAAACCTTTAGTTTATTTTAGTTATACTTTTTATACTCTTTTTTTATACTAGTATGCAAAAACTCAGGACAGTATTATGTTCATTAAATGTTTAATGTTTTAGTTTTAGAGTTGGTGTAAATTTTCATACTCTTATACCACTATGCAAAAAACTCAGGACAGTGTTAGTTTTACTATTTTATGCTTATGTCTATTATTATATGTTTCAGTGTTTCAATGTTTAGATGTTTACTGTTGCACCGAGGGACTGAGAGAAACGCAATTTCGGTCCTGTGTATGTCCTGTACAGTACATATTGCAGATCTGACAATAAAGTTGACTTTGACTTTGACTTTTGACTTGTTGTAATATGAGCAGCTGCGCACGGAGGGGACTCAACTGAGCTCGCTGATTGGTCACTTGCTGACACGCCTACTGAAATGATTGACAGCTTTCAGTCAGCTCAGTGAAACCTCGAGAATGCATCATGAGCAGCTCGCTGAAGACTTCTGCGGTGTTCTGATGCGGTGTTTCTACTATATATGTTATAAAAAGTTATCTCAGAAATAAAAATAATAACAGGGAGCGCTTTTCCTGCAGCACACAGTCCACCAGGGAATATTTAAAACATCGCGCACCCAGGTAGGACCTGAATTCATTCATTTCAGTCATCGAGTGAACGGAGGAAGAAGCGGTTACTTGACTTTAGGCAAAAAAACAAAAGAAAAGGCCCGATCAGCGATAAAGAAGGGGAATTTATTTCATTTGTGTAACATACAAAACAGTCCGGCGCCGGGGAAGTTTATGGTCAGACACCGCGCAAGCGTCCGCGGTCGTAAAAAAAAAAGCTTTGCGCGTACATGCCCTGAGGGGCTACGCGGGGCTATGCTTTTGCCACAGCGTACGTACGTGGCGTATAGGCGTACTCCATGTACGCTTAGGTATATTTCGCCCTAAGATTCATAACTGGCTGTAACTACAGTACCCATCGCTGCATTCTGTATTCACTGGTTAACTGGTCATCATTAATTTCTTGCAGACTCTCTCACTGGTACATTTTCATCTTTAAATCACTCCTTGGTCTGTTGCTTTCATACATCTCCTCCTATGTCACTTCGTCAGTGCAGCTACAGCGTGCGCTCTCAAGACATCATTGCCTGCAGCATCCCCTCACTGCAGACCGTATTTGGCATAAAGGCCTTCTATTACTCTGCTCCTGTTTCCTGGAACACCTTGCAAAATGATCTGAAGCTCTCAACTTTGATGGGATTTTAAATAACTGTCAGTTCAATGCAAAAATCAATGCAGACATGTTCCTGTTTTTAGCATCTTATATCATTTTATTATGTTTCATTTTTTTTATTTTGTTTTACATCACTTCTTTTATTTGCTTTTCATTTTATATGCTTTTATATGATTGTTTTAATGTGTACCTCATCTGTGGTTTTTGTTTAAAATGGGTCTCTCTTGAAAATGAGTCCTCGTGACTCAATGAGACTAACCTGTATAAATAAAGGTTGAATGATAAATTTCCTCAAAATAGACATCAAAGGCAACATATAAATAGGTCCAGAATGGAAACCCCAAAACTGATGAGGGTTGCAGGTGAGAAATAATCTCCAAAGTGGTCAGAGAAACTCCTTTTTTGTCAAATATGTTTTAAACTATGACAGAGTTGTATTTTTATTACCAACTTGTTCAAGTTGTGAAACCAGGATGCTATGACTAATGGTATCAAAAGCAAATAAAACTTTTATGAAATTATATCCGTTAAAATATTAAACACTAATTTCAGAAGCTAAAACTCTTTAGCACAGATCGCCTCTTACTGGTGTGTTATTTTAGCCTTGCAGCTTGTTTGTTAGTGACCTCCTGCAGTCATTACCAGTCACACCATTGCAGCAGTGAGTCATCATCGAGAATAGTAAACTCCACTGAGAGCAAGCGCTCAGCTTCCAGCACCAACTTGTGGGACTCATTCTTCAGTCAGGAATAAGAACAGGTGCAACACAACAACTGTGGCCACAAGGTCTCCAGTTTCCTGATTCTACTACGGATCATAATGTCAATCTTTGGGAGCAGTGTAAACATAAACATTCATGCTAAAAGCTAAGATTAAAATGAAAAATGTAAAATGAAACACAAACCTTGTTGTTGTTGGCTGTGTCTGATCGGCAGGTTGTTTCTGTCTCCCGAGTTAGTGATTCTTCCTCCATGATGTCCAGATAATTAGATAAGTTAATTTATTTTGTTAAACTGACACCACAGGAATCTAAAATGATGTGTTTTCTAATAAATGTTGAATCCAGTAAAAGTTAAAGTCCCTAAAAAAAAGGACAGCGTTTCACTTTTCTCTTCCTAGCCCTGTCGTCCCTTTCTCCCCTCTCAGGCAACACACTGCGTTTAAGATGCTTGTCGGTGTTTGTGGATGTCCCCCTTCACCCCCACCCCCTGCTGTGTGAGGATTCCTGTGCTTCTTTATCTGACCTTTTAAACAACACACGTTCCCAAAAATAGAGCCGTAATGGCACCGTTTCAGACCTACTGACCTGACAGCTGCATCTGCGGTGGAAACCATACTGTACACTACACAGATGCCAGCGTGGGGTCCATTTTACACAGGTTTTCCTAAATGGACAGAAAGGGAGACCAAAGTCTATGCTTAGTCCTTAATGTCATGTGACGTTTGAATATTGTTCAAACACAATTTTTATTTATTTATTTTACTTTGGACCTGGATTTTGTCAAGTCTGCTAAGAAATGTTAAACTTTGCAGTTGATCAGGCAGATGTGAAAGCTGTTAAATTAAAACACTTGTATTGAAGCAAGTGCCTTTTGAAACAACTTGATGCTGACAATTTTTGGTGTTAAGTGCTCATAAGTCAAGTCAAGGTTCTTTATTGTCATTCGCATCTCGACCCGGCTGCAGAAACAATTCAAAGGGGGGGCATTCTATTTTTTCAAGGGGGCATATTTTTTTCAACAAACATTTTATTTGCTTCAAGTTGAACAGCGGCTCTGTGACCACTCCTAATACAGTGCTGTGAAGAAACAATCTCAATAAAATCACAAAATCTAAACAAAAAAAAGAAGAAAAAAAGAACAAGACAACCCAACCTGTAGTGCTGTGTTCATTCAATTAAAAGTCAAACATAAGCATAAACATACAGTGATAAATATAAGCACTAGTGTCAGGTTGAACACTGTGACTGAAGTGAACATTCATAGGAGGTTTAACTACAACAACTGGGGAGCACAAGTAGCAAAACAAAGAAGTTCAAAGTCAAAGTCAACTTTATTGTCAGAACTGCAATATGTACAGGACATACACAGGACCGAAATTGTGTTTCTCTCAGTCCCTCGGTGCAACAGTAACCATCTAAACACTAAACACTAAAACATTTAATACACATAAGCATAAAATAGTAAAAAAGTGTAACACTGTCCTGAGTTTTTTCATAATAGTATAAAAGTATGAAAATTTACACCAACACTGAAACACCAAACACCCCTAAAACACCAAACACCCAATGAACATAAGCATAAAATGAAATAATAAAAGTGTAATACTGTCCTGAGTTTTTGCATAGTAGTATAAAAAGTATAAAAAGTATATCTATAAAATAAACTGAAGGTTCTAGCATTGACATTTGCAAAGAGTGGCACAGCAGCATATAAGTTAATGCTGCTGTGTATAAGTTAATGCTGCATATAAGTTAATGCTGTAATGCTGCATTAAGTTTTACTCTTCTGCCTGCAAGAAACACCATTTTATGTGTGAGGGAGGCGGGGTGGGGGAAACTAGAAAGGAGTTTACTCCACCTTTAGTAGAGTGGCAGGCAGCGTTTGTGTAGTGTGTGAAACCTTCTTAAAACACTGTCCTTCCATTCATTCCTAAATTTCCGAGTCAAGTCCTTCGTCACTCACGTTTCTTCCGACTGGCTGAGCACTGCTCGGTTCTGCTCCTTGTGCTCCCTAGCTGCTGTAGCTAACCCTCCTAGCATGAATGTTTACTCCAGAGTTGACTTCAGTGCTTACGTTTCCAACTGAAATGGATGGTGCCGCTTCCTGTCCGCTCTCATTTATTCCACTGTCAGTGTCATTCGTTGTCCTCTTGTTTTTTTGGAAAAAAGTCAGAATATCCATGATACACGGACAATGGTGAGCGTGGCTGTTTCTGTTTGAAAACAGCTAGTTTGCGCATTAAGTCAGTGACCCGCCCCCCTCGAACTGTAGTTGGCTAGAATGTTGCCTTGGCTTCATTGATTGGTTGAATTGTATGACTGACAAACAGAGATAGGAAAAATAGAAAGATGTACACTCAGAGATTAAAAACAAACAAACAAAAAACTTCCCGTCGTCCAGTCAGGGGGGGCACAGCTGACTCTGTGGGGGGGCAATGTCCCTCAATGCCCGCCCATGCAGCCGGGTCTGGTACATGAGGTGGAACGAACCGTTTGCCTAGAAAGTCTGGTTCGTTTGGGGAGGTGTGAATGCGCAATCAAACTCTGATACGGACCAAAAAGCAAACTCTGGTCTGCCTAAAAACCTAGGTCTCGGTTCGATGTGAACTGTAGCGCGTTTCAAATGCAATGTGAATGCAAGCAGATCGGAGACCGCTCCAAAAGCAGGAAAAGGACTGCAGCGCCTGGCAAACAAACGCAGGTTTCTCTTACCTCATATGAAGCCATCAACCACCTTGTGGGAAAAACAACATTCTCCATGGTCTTCTGCTTCCGCTAATGCTGAGTCCATTGCTGAAAAATGACAAAACAAATCTTAAAACCAATAAAATTTGACACCACTCAGTTTTTGTTTTTATTTCCAGAAGAAGAAGTGTTTTCTTCAGAGGTTTTTGTGTTGTTTCCTTCAGTAGTTCTTGTTGCGGTGCCACCACAGGTGAGGGGGGAACATAACTGGCTCAATTGACTCAGTGCAGTGTGAATGCAAACTGCACCAGTTGAAATGTAAACAAATGTTAGGAATATTAGTCCCCAACCAAACTGAGTCTACCGAACTATCAGGTGTGAAATCAACCTGTTTACCTAAATTTGTAAATACTCCACTTCTGTCAAGCATCCTGTTTCCCCTAACTTGACGGTTCCGAGCCAGACTTCTCCATCCGTCACGGCTGCCAGTGGACTCCTGCCCATGTACGACTACCTGGTTAGCTTGGCACTCACCCCCACCACTCTTTTAGGGGCATAGATTTCTTAAGGATAGATGCGGAAATGCGACTTGAGGCAGATCATATGTGATATTAAGAGGCTCGTGGCTGTTGTGTTTAAAATTAGTGTTTATGTAATTATTTTCGGTTTACTTATCCAGTAAATGTTTTATTTGTTCAAGGCAGCCATATTTGTTCGTAACTTTATCATTATTATTATTAGTAAGCCTGAGAGTTACCAGATCCATGCAATAACCGGAACGCACCCTGTCAAAATAAGAGAGTTCCCGGATTCGTAGGATCTAGCTCAAATTGAGCCCTGCTTTTATAAAACTAGAGTATGCACTGGTCATGCAAACTTGTAAATACACTGCAGCCACGGCAGAACACACACACACACACACAGTGGTAATGAGTTGCTATGCATGCAAACCATTCCCTTGACAGTCGACTTCAAAACTTTCCTGGACCATTGAAAACTCTTGGCTTTCCACAAAAGGCCTTCCATGTTCATTTCTTCACTGCATAGTTGGATATATACTGTAAGTATAATGCACATATTTTGCCTTAAACGATTTACTTCAATGCCTCTGGTGGTTGATGAATCCACGGATAGTTCAAGGTTTTTTATCGTCATTCGCATCACGTGGTACATGAGGTGGAACGACATTGTGTACTCAAGGTCCCAATTACATCCAGAAATAGCAAGAATGTAAAGTTTAAAAAAATAAACAGTATACAAGGATCTAAGATATACGCTAAACAATAATAATGTAATTTAATACAATGTATTAAACAGCAGCCTGAAACGAGTCTGTTGTGAGCAGATGGAAATGAATACAGCAGCTTAAAGGAAAGAAATCAGCAGCCTGGCTAATCAGGACAGATAAAATCCCATATCACCAATTAAAGTGGCATTACTGTGATTCTTCTAGTTAGGGATTCATGAGTCTAACAACTTTAGGATATAAGCTGTTCCTCAGTCTAGTGGTTCTAATGCTCCGCAACTTCCTGCCTTGGGGGAGCGGGGCAAATGTGTGTGTGTGCTGGGTGAGCGGGGTCCTTCATGATGCAGGTGGCCCTCTTCCTGCATCTGGAGGTGTAGATGTCCGTGATGGTGGGGAGGCGGACTCCAACAGTCTTCTGTGCAGCCTTCACCACTCTGTGCAGAGCTTTTCTTTCTGCAGCTGTGCAGCCTCCATGCCACACATTGATGCTGGAGCACAGGATGTTCTCCACTGCACACCTGTAGAAGGAGGTGAGGACTGAGCTTCCCTTCCCAGACCGGCTCGCCTCAGCCGCCTGAGGAAGTAGAGTCTCTGATGAGCTTTCTTGATCAGGCTGGTGGTGTTGTTGCCCCAGCTGAAGTTATCATTCAGGTGTACATCCAAGTACTGTAGCTGGAGACCACCCACCACAATGCCTCCTATGTTGGGTAGGTGTGTTTGCTCCTTCTGAAATCCAGTCATCTCCTCCGTCTTGTTCACATTGATGTGGTTGTTCTTCCTGCACCAGCTCTCCAGTTGTTCCACCTGAAGTCTCTAAATACCCAAAAGCAAAAAAGGTGTCCCCTATCCCCTTCAAGGGAACTCCCTACTGTTAAGGTGTGTTCTGTCAATTTACATGTATGTGTTACCTCAGCTGTGATTAGTTGTGTTTTCTGTCAGAGACTTCAAGGGACTCCCTACTGTTAAGGTGTGATCTGTCAATTTACATGTATGTGTTATTGACTTGTAAGCCTGTATAAAACTTCTCGTTCTCACAGCTTCCATTCAGAATTGAAAAAGACTTCTGGACAGAAGTCGAAACGTTTTCTGTTACAAATAAAGTCCAGTTGATCCTGAATTGAACGCCTTTTTGATTTATCATGTCCTGGATGACTGAGAATCTTCACCAGCATACAGGTGTCCCCTATAGTGGCAAGACCGCCTCTAGTCTAACAGTAGATTACATTTGGACTTAGTATGTTTGTTTATAGGTCAGATGTTCATTGAGATGGACACAAACTCAAGGATTGAAGTCCACATATTTAGCTACATCATCTTGTCAACCAATGAGAAACTCCAGGCGCTTGCAGTGCATGGTTAGCCCGACTTGGTGACTGATGACTGCCCAACATTTGGTAAACTTTTTGGTGAGTTTATGAAACTGAATGGAATTCATCACAACAGGACTGTACCTTTCCACCCTGCATCTAAAGGGTTGGCAGAGTTGGCTGTTCAGACAGTGAAGGATGGTCTGAAGTGCATGACAAGACTTCCTCAGCACACAGCTGTCACATTTACCGTTCATGTGCTGCCTGGCACCTCTCACGATCACACACTTCAGAGATGCTGATGCGATGTTGGCCCATTTCAGGATTAGACGCTGTGGTCAGACAAGACAAGCGTGGAGAGGAGACAGGATAAACAAAGTGGGGTATGATCAGCTTTCTCGAGCAGGACTGTTTAAACCACAGGACAGTGTTTATACAGAATTTCAGCAGCAGTGGCAGCCAATAATGGTTGAGTCAAATAACCACATTCTCATTTGAGGCCAAGTTGAACAAGGGTCATGTCATCCAGATTTCAGGATCATATGCACTTTTCTTGATACATATGCAGAGGTTGAGATAATCTGAAGTTTTTTTTTACATCCGGCAAAGAGCTTCAAACGTCTTCACAAAACTTCAGTGATGGGTCATTCGTTTTCAACTCTTGTTACACCACAGAAGTTAAATGAATTGTGATTTTTCAGCACACATGCTAGCCTTGACATTTGAAATAATTTGATAAGACCTTTCAGTGGAGGCCATTTGAAACAAGGCGAAGACATGTAATGCAATGTCATTCACAGTCAATTTTATAGGAAGAGTCCAAGTAAACATGTTTGCATTTGTCCCCAGTTTTCAGTGCTGGGCAGCGCTAATCCAAAAATTAGTTCCGCTATTTCTAAAGCACTTAATTTATTTAGGTCCGCAATTTCAAAAGCACTAATGTCTTAAGAAAATTAGGGGAAGCTAATTCTAAACCGCTATTTAAATTCAACAATTGGTAGCCAGCAAGTTATACAATATTTGCACTAGACTACCAACTAGTGCACTGCTGTGGTCTGTTTACCGTTACCATGGCAACCTGACGCAATGGCGTAGTCCACCGCTCATTCTCAGACACCGCTAGACAAGTGAGCACTGGGTGTATACTTTACAATAGCCTACTTCACTGTATATACAACGTAGGCCTCCCATCACTCGTATATTTTTGAAAGATAAAAGATTAAATTAATAGATTTTTGCACCACCATATCGTCCTTAGTCCTCACAGGTTAGGATTAATAAAAATACAATAAAACATTTAAAAAAGGATCAATATATTTTTTTTCTGTAAGGGTGCGCCGAATCTAAATCCTGCCCCTTATCATACCGAGTTTTATGGGTCATAAACTACACCTGGATCAGAATGAGAAGCTTGGCATGTTCGGTGTGACCCATGTTTTGGCTGTGGATGGGTACAGCAACAAAACTGTTTCAAATGCCACCATACCAATAAAAACACAAAACTTAATCCATTTGGACTATTGTGTATCTGTAAAACAGCTGTACTCGTTTGACACATTGATAGAAAACAAAAATCAAATAAGTCCGCAGGACAGTTTTCCAAAGTTAGATTTTTGACGAGGTTAAAGTAAAAAAAAAAAAAAAGGTAGAAAACCATGTATTGTTTGTTGAATCACACTTTAAAAATGAAGACGTAGTTCATTTTTTTATTCTCAATGAAAAAAAAATTGAACAATGGTACACGGGTGAGACTCTGTGACTTCCTCAGCCACAGCCGATGAAGATCTTTCTTCCACAGGCCACTGAGAAACATCCATAGTTGTTCACCCTCCATGTCTTTTGACTCACTCTTCGAAACAAGCAATAAGGCTGCAGAGAAACACACTGGCTGCTGCTGCTGCTAACTTGACCAATCATGTCAACCAACCGGACTGCTCACGGGACTGCATCCGGCGCTGACAGGATATGGTCTGTTAGCCTGTAAATAAGTTTGTTTTTACTGATAGTCATTAGTGGTACTGTAGTGGTGGTACTGCCATTTTAAATAGCACAAATCCATAGAAATTGTTTTAAGTCCGCTATAAGCAGATTAGCACTTATGAAGCCAGTCAAGATTATACTGTAGTATGACTTGTCCATTAAGAGCACAAATATTTACATTTATAGCAATTCACAATCACAAGTTGGACATAATTTAGTGGCCCAAATTGTCAGACAAAACATCAGATAGTGTTGGCAACAGTTTTATTATGAACCAGCTTGTAAGTTTTCGAAATGTAAGGAATTTTTTAAAAGCTAACTCGCTAGGCATTTTGAGATTTATACACACATTTTTCAAGAGCTCTGGGGTGTCCTTGGGAAGATCTTCTGCTCTCCAGGTCTGCTGGGAACATCTGAAGGAACAGGCCCATGTTCCCTCAAGTAGTGAACATCCTGAAAGTAGTCCTTGCCCTTCTCATGGCTGTTGCTGAAGGTGGTGTAGGTGCCAGGAGGGTACAGACCATACAGGAGCCTGTAGTCAAATGCTGGATAAAGATAAGGGTATGGGTATGAACCAGGGTAACCCCCCAAGCCACTAACAACTGGCAGAAATGGGCTTGCATAACCAGGCGTCATATAGTCATTTGGGTAACCAAGTTCTTCTGTTTCCTGCTGGTAGTTCCCAAGTTCAGCTTCCTTCATGACATTTGAAGTCTCCCCAGACTGGAGAACAGGACCAGACGATACAGGATGGGGAGCTGGGACAAAGTCACTGGAGCCGACAGCTTCAGTGTTGGCCAATCCCTCTTCAGAGAAGGTTTTAGGATTCACAGACCATTTGGTTTCTGGAAGAGAGGAATCATTAAACATGGACGACAATACTAGTAATTCTGCAGGTTTCAGGACATACCAGGTTGACCAGACTGGGCAGCTTCAGCCTGTGATGAACTGGGATATTCAACTGGCATATAGACAGGGTATCCTGCTCCAGGCATAGAGCTCACACTACTTAAAGCTTGTCCAGGCATTCGCAGTGGCCTGGACACATCTCCGAGAGCACCAGAATACTTGGGTGCATAGTGGCTACCAGCTCCTTGATAATCATGATGGCTTCCAGTATGTGAACCACTGCTGCTCTGGTCATAGTCTGAATACAAGATAAGCATTTAGAAATAGAGCAAACTACTGTACACTTTTGACAAATGGAAGACTCCTACCTTTAACTGGATAGCCATGTGTACCCAGAATCAGCAGAGCACAAAGGGAAACCCTGAAGTCAAACAAAATAAGCTTCACATTTGGCTCATAACAGTAATGTTCAAACATATTTTAAGAAAACATAGATTGTTACATACCCCAGGAAGACCTGCAAAGTCAGCATACTGAATGCCTGCAAAGAAAAAGTGATGAAGGTTTATAAATGGTCCCAGTTCTGACCAATTAGAGCTTTTTTAAGCAAACAAGGCACAGCTGGTGAAGACAGTCATATAATGAAATCAGCTATTTCTGTATTCAGCTTTACTCTCCATGCCATCTTTCCATGCCAAACTCCAGTTAATGTATTTATTCATTTTGTTATCATCATCATCATCATTTATGTGTAATTATTATCACTCATAAATGTTTGTGGGATATCAATGAAACCTTTTAAATCATATTTAATGTGTAAATTAACATTTCCCTAATGAAGGCTTCTATAGCTGTGAGTAATCTCAGAAATACACAAATACTTTTGCCAATTTTCTAGATAAAATTGTTCACCTATGTTTGTTCAGCACAAAGTACATTCAGAACTACAGCAAAAATATTTGATTTTCCAATTGTTTATGATTTTTATATTAAAAGAGTAACCCTTATTCTTCACAGAAGTGTTTTTTATTCAGACATTTTTCTATATTTTTTTAACACCAGTAAATTAATAAATGTGTCTCTGAACTACAGTACATGAGGTGTTTCGTCAATGAAATATGCAGTTATTTTTTACACAGAAATCACATCTACAAATGTTTAGGCCCACTTTTACTGAGTTTTAGTCTGGTTGATTCCCATTAGGTCTAAACTTTTTTGTTTAAACTGGTTTTGAAGTGTCTTTTTAATTTGTATCTGCTAGATTAAACACATTTTATGTATGACAACTATACACTTCTACCACTATGTAACACTACAACTGTTTTAGGTTTATTAATTTTTTTCTCTGCATGTCTCATGAAGACTGCTGTCAGGGAGTGAGAGACACAGATTTGTGATTACCGTGACCTTAATGACCACTGGCTTTATGATATTCCATGAAACCCAATGAATCCCATCAGTTACAAACTACAAGCATGTCTTAAAGACATACAAACCTGCATGACCCCCTAATTTTCTGCTTTTGAACTCAAACAAGCCATAGGTTTTGTTTTTGTTTTTTACCTGAGCATTTTAGGAATAAATTTTATAGTCTTTCCCCCTCTTTGAATGACATTAATCTGACCTCAAGTTCTAATGTTAAAAATCTGTTTTGTTGTTGTTGTTGTTGTTGTTGTTTTATCAGGACATGTCTTGGAGTGGAGGGGGCTTGTGGGTCCTCCTCCCCCTCAAATTTTTGAATAAAGTAGATACTATTTCCAGAATTTTGGGGTAGCCTATTTTAATGGGTTAACGTTTACCTGCATTTGTAAACACTTGATTTTTTTCTCTCTCTTTCATAGATGGCCTCCCTTCTCACCTTATAGCCATCCTTTTCACACCATTATGATTTTTAAAAAATATATCCACTATATTCCTGAGGGTGTCACTGTAGAAGCGATTATGGGACTTACTTCCGTTTGACCCCGGAAGTAGAAGTTCTGCACTGGCTCCTCGTTGTTTACTTGCTGATCTGTACGCGTCGTTGAAGTTCTGTTTTCTGTTATTTCGAGCTAATATTTTCACGAAGATGTCTTGTGGAGCTCGGGTACCTGTTGCGCTGTTCGTGGCTGTACGAATAATCAGACGAAGCTGAATTTGTGGCTGCAACTAGTGTGTGTTGAACATGCTCCGAAAACAAAAACCTGCATCCTTCTTTGTGGCTGGGCTACGAGAAACCACCTGAAAAAAGACTCTGTATCCTCCAGAGGATCGAGAACACCAGGTATGATTTAAGAGACAGCTTTTAGTGTTATGATTTTATGTAGTCAGTGATTAAATGATACTAATATTTTCGTTCATAACTGGCAAATAAACACACGCACCTATATATGTATGCTGTGTGTGCGTTTATTTATATATATATATATATATATATATATATATATATATATATATATATATATATATATATATATATAATATAGGTGTGTGTGTGTTATATATACAGGGAACCCCCGACCTACGAACGAGTTCGGGACCTAAGAACGGTTCGCAGGTCGATCTGTTCGCAGGTCAGACCTTCCGTACCCTCGTCACTCGGGGATGTCCTGTATTTTTTTTTTTTGTGGTACCAAGTACTGTACAGTACGTACTTCGCCTATCCTAACACACCTAACACAGTGTAATTAATTAATACAGTACAGTAATAAAAATATAAATTAAATAAAAATATAATTTCTTACTTGGAGGTGGTCAAAGCCGCTGCTGCGTCCCGTGTTAGCTCCCTTGTTAGCTTCTGGAGCTAGCCAGGCCGGAGGTGTTCTCGCGGCGGCCTGGCACCATCGGCGATAAATCTGCAGCTGCCTGAGACATCCACAAAGTTCACAGAGACGTTTCCAGCTCGTAATTAATCCATATGAAGCGATCCTGGTCACCAGTCTTCCAAACCTGGCTGCCTGCAGCCGTAACTATGACCTAAGATGGCGTCCGGTGTTCTGCTTTAACTAGTAATGCTGGATCCCCACCGCACGCATCTCGCGCAGCCGAAGCAGCCACTTTACATTGAAGTCTATGGGGACGCGAATCTTGGAGCAGCGGGTCGTGTCGCGGCGCATCTACAGCATACAAGCAGCGCGAAAGTGAGCAGCAGCTGTTTCCTACTCCCGCGTCGCATCCGAGCAGCGACTGTGCTGCTCGGCAGCACAGCTGTGGAAGCACGGCATTCCGTGCTTCCACAGCTAGATTCAGCTCGCTGCTCAGCAGCAAACAATCAGGACCAATCAGGAGAGACTCTGCCATGTGATCACGCAACGACGACGGGACGGAATTAGGTGGGCACCGCGCGAAACGTTTAACAGATGAAAAAAATCCCGCGGTAAACATGGAGGAGAAACTTACAGCAGGTCGTCAAACTGGGGGCGGGTGACACGGAAGTACCGCTGAAAGCGCTCCTCGTCTGCGCGCAGCTCCTGGATCAGATGGTGAAATTCACCGAATCCATGACGCCTCTCTAATGTGGGGTGAATCCAGAATCGTCGTTGTGCACGGCGTCTGCGTGTTGCTGCTTTGTAGATTAAGTACAAGGCAATTCTTCGTATTGCGTCCGCCATTTTTCTGAGACCGGAAATAAACAAACACCGGAGCGGAAGAGGACCAACACGCTCCTCCTCCCACTGCAGACGCGTTAGATGAGGACAGTCATCTGTTGACAAGCAGCCAGTACAGTGCGTTTGGAGATTTTTGGAAGTGCGATATGCTTTAGGTGAGGATGAGGCATTACCCTGTAAACTGGAGAGTTTCAAAGCAGCCGTGACTGACCTAAGATGGCCTCCGGTGTTCTGCCTTAATTTGTGACCGTGAAAACTTGAGACCTTCTTCCTGTTATGACCGGAAGTTGCACAATTATTGCGCAATCATGACAAAAATGATCAGAAATGATCATTTTTATCATAATTATTATTTATAAAGCCTTTAAAACAACCACAGCTGCAACAAAGTGCTGTACACATGAAATTAAGAACATTAAAACACAAAAAAAAAAAAAAAATTTTTTTTTTTTTTAATACAGTAATGTCATATTTTTATTAAATATGATACGTTCGTAGGTCCGGGCCGCCGTAGGTCGATGGAGTCGTAGGTTGGGGGTTCCCTGTATATATATATATATATTATAGGTGTGTTTGTGTGTGCGTTTATTTACATATATATAATCTATGTGTGTTTGTGTGTGTGTGTTTTCATAAATGAACCCTAATGTTTGTATACTGTACTTTTACTTTCAGATGGGCTTGACGAGAGTGTGGAGCTGCTCAACACCACCACAGTCACATGCAGCATGACTGTTGGAATGTCGATTGACATAATGTCAGAACAAACCAACAACCTTATTCTATGGTTGCCCCATGAAACAATTAAAGCAACATGTTTTCCAGAAAGCGAAAAACTTGGACTCCAGAAGTTTATGTTTATGTTTATTAAATTTGTTCATTTTTTTACAAAAGAAACAATACAAGACAATCTCATAAATGATAGTGTACAAAATATAAAAAAATGAAAGGTAGCAGAAAGAAGAATAAATCTTATTATATCTGCCCCTTACTTCCAACAATCAGATTAAACAACAATAATCAACCATGTAAACAATAATAATCTTCAACCAACTTTTTCCAACAATCAGATTAAACAATAATAATCTTCAACCAACAGTACAAAATGACTAACTCTTTCTAATTTTCTAACTAATACAATACACATTACGCTATTTCATATATTTTTTTAACACATTTGTTTTGATCATTTTCTTAAATGTAAACATTGACTTGGCATTTTTAACTACATTCTCCAAGCCATTCCATAATCTAATTCCCTGGATTGAGGTAGAACGTCCCTTCAAACTAGTTCTGAATTGTGGTTTTACAAACATCTCTGTCCCCTTAAGATTATAACAACTTTGTCTTTTAACAAAATGCATTTGGATATTTAAAGGCAATGCATTATTTTGAGCCCTATACATAACTGATAAAATATTATAGTCTACCAAATCATGGAACTTCAATAACTTTAGTTGATAAAATAATGTATTTGATGGATGACGGTAATGTTTTCTAGTGATAATTCTTACAGCTCTTTTCTGTAATACAAAAATAGGCTTTGTGATTGTTTTACACGCATTCCCCCAAACATCAATACAATAGATTAAGTGTGGAACAATGGCCCTCATGCACGAACCGTTCGTACGCACAGATTTGTTCTTAAACTGTGCGTACGAGTGATTTAGGATCATTTGTGGCATTCAACAATGTTTTCGTATCCTACGATTTTCTTCAGATACGAACAAAATTTACGAGTGGTCCGGAGCTGTCGTATATTTTAGGAGCGTCAGTCTGCTGTCATCCAGACGGATCTTCTCCACGAATAACTTCATATTTCGTTATTTAGAAAATATTTTGGGTTTAAAAAAATCACGCACCATAATTATTCTTGACAATAGGTTATTCTGTTTGAATTAGAATTATAATTTTAAGTTTAATTTGTCTGGTGTGTCGCGCAGGCTTCAGTGAGTCGTGCGCTCCCCTTGGTCATCAAAGCCGCTCCTCATATTAACACCCAGGTACATAAAATTCCCATACACCGCCGCAGAACAAGTACGAATTAAGACTGATTTTCATGCTATTGCTGGACTGCTGTGCCAAACACCATCGGAGCAATAGATTATTATATCTGATTCGAAATATAACCTGCAGAATGTGGTTGCGCGATGACCAGGAGGAGCGCGCATGACTCATTTGTGCTGCAAAACATGTTGGCACGCGTCTTGCAGCGTGGCATTTATTGTCCATCCATCTCGCAGACTATTCCTTGATCTCCTCCTGTCCGTGCTGCGGCGAGACGTTTGTTTGAAGCCATTTTCAGATCAAACCATTTATTCTTGATTTCTGATACTGTACGACCCACGGGACACACAACATATGCACTACAATATTAATATGAAGTTAACTGTAGTTTCGAGACATTTTAAAATGCTTCTGTTCAAAAACACATCCGACACTTGCGGGGGGTGGGGGGTAGCGGTGCGCCACAGCTCTTCTGAATAAGTGAAACTATAATGTAACACAGTACACTAAAATTAAAGATATTTGACCATCCGACACTTGCGGGGGTGGGGGGGTGGGGGGTAGCGGTGCGCCACAGCTCTTCTGAATAAGTGAAACTATAACACAGTTGTTTACACTAACATTAAAAATATTTGACCATCCGACACCTGCGGGGGGGGGGGGGTGGCGGTGCGCCACAGCGCGACTGAGAGCAGATCTCCGAACGCGTGAAGTTCCTCCTTTTACTTCTTGAGTTTGAATGAATGGACACTTCCTGCTGTCAGAAGGCAGGAAACGTGGCCTTATATGGTGTTTTGAGGGGTGGGAATTATGTAAATGACCTTTCCGCGTGCACGCGCAGCTGTTTAGAACAGGTGGGATTCATTAAATTTACGCAACCCATTTACACACGTTTCCTCAGGATAGAAGACTTTGTTGAATCTGACGTGGCATGTTCGTACGAACGCTTCGTACGAACAAAAGTAGGAGAAATTTAGGATAAAAATACGAACATTTTCGTGCATGAGGGCCAATGATTGTGTTATACAACAAATACAGAGCTTTATCATTCAATAGGTCTCTGACTTTGTACAGTACTGCAATCGATTTAGCTATTTTTATTCTTACAGAATTTATGTGTTGTTTCCATGTCAGTTTGTCATCAATGATAACACCCAAAAACTTCACCTCACTCACTCTACAAATCTCAACATCCTCAATTTTGAGTGGAACATCAACAGTTTTCTTTTTATTACCGAATATCATGTAATTAGTTTTTTCTAGATTTAATGATAATTTATTTATTTTAAACCAAGTTTGTATCTTGACAAATTCCGTCTTTATCAATTTTAACATTTGTTCTATATCTTCACCTAAACAGACCGTGAGACCGGCACGCACGTGGAAGCTGCGCTGTGACGTGTTATGGGCATTAGACAATGAAACGCGGCCCTGTGGGCGGAGCTTGGTAAGGTCCATTCCTGCCTGACCTCATCTGTTAGTCGGTCCATCACCAGAGCAAACAAGAAGGGTCACAGAGCCGATCCTTGATGCAATCTCCACCTTGAAGCTATCTGTCACTCCTACAGCACATCTCACCACTGTCCTGCTGTCCTCATACATGTCCTGTACCAGTCTAACATACTTTTCTGCCACTCCAGATTTCCTCATGCATTACCACACTTCCTCCCTCTGCACCCTGTCAAATGCTTTTTCTAAATCCACACACAATGGAGTTCTTTCTGACCCTCTCTGTACTTCTCTATCAACATCCTCAAAGCAAAGATACCGTCTGTGGTGCTCTTTATTGGCATGAAACCAATGACTGAATTTAATTTAATTTAATTCTCTTATCCAAAACAAAACAAAAAACAATTCTGGGACAGAATCTATTGTTTTACATGTGCAACAATTTAAAGTTTAACTATTTGACTAATAGTTTGCTTTGGAATTTGGACGAAAGTTATTATTGAATTTGATCAGACTAAGTTATCAGCACTGCAAGAGAAAAAAAAAAGATTTATCAAGTTGCATCAACTTACATGGTTTAAAATAAATAATAATAAATGTGGCATTTTGTCATCTGTGTATGTTTCCCATACAAGACGAAATTCGTCTCTGCATTTAACCCAACCACCACCAGGTGGTGCAGTGGGCAGCCATAGAAAGCGCCCGGGGAGCTGGGGAAATAGGTGTGCACTCATAGACACCCCAAGGTGTGTAGTGGCCGGCCGGGGTTCGAACCTGGGTCCTTCGGGTCCCAAGTCGGCAGCCCTGCCTCTACACCATCCTTGCCACCAGACCCAATGTTGCATTGACCTCTCCAGATTTTTGGCACCTTTCCGGATAACGTCTGTAATTACAGCAGACTGTTGCTTCGTCTTTCCAGGACTTGAGGCTGATCGAGCCTTCAAAACGGCACGCAGGAAACAGGTTACAGCTCATGGGGTTCTTGATCGTGCCAGTCACTCATCCAAGGAGACCGAGGTGAGACATCAACAGGGTCGGTATAGGCGATAAGCTGCGCAAAGCTAATCTCAAAGCTGTGAAGCCCTGCAATAAACAAATTAAATTAAAATATAAAAATAGAAACTTATATCTTCTGTAGTTACTGTATCTCTTTGACTTGGATTTAACAAAATTGTTGCTGAGCAAAACAAGATAGGCAGAACACATCAGGAGACGGGGAGAACAGACAAACTCAGAACAGGTCTAATTAAGAACCTCAAAAACATCACTGACAACAGCCAGGTGCCGAGGACACCCTGGACTTATTTTTATTTATTTATTTACTTAACCTTTATTTCTACAGGTGAGTCATGAGAACTCATTTTCAAGAGAGACCTGTTTTGGGAGCAGATGGTGGAGGTTAAGGGCCTTGCTCATGGGTCCAAGTGGGGTAAATGAGGGTGGAGGCAGGTGTGGGTGTTTCACCTTTTCCACCCACACTTTGATGTTGACGGTACAGGGAGTTGAACTTGCAACTTTCCAATCACAGGCCCATCTTCTCTAAGCTCTGCACCACCACTCCCATACCACTTCCCACCACTTATCAGTAAATTGTGAGACATTTGCTCAGACTGTCTGGAGTCCATTCATCCATTATCTTTTACCCGCTGCTTCCATTTTTAGGTCACGGGGGTCGCCAGTGCCGATGTCCAGCAATCACTGTGAGAGGGTTGGGGTACACCCCGGACAGGTCTCCAGTCCATCACAGGGAGACAGAGACAAACAACCATTCACTCACACCTCGGAATAATTTAGAGTCACCAGTCAGCCTAACATTCATGTTTTTGGTCTGTGGTAGGAAACTGGAGTACCCGGAGAAAACCCACGCATGCACGGAGAGAACACGCAAACTCCACCCAGAAAGGCCCCTGGACCGGGATTTGAACCGGCGACCTTCTCACTGAGAGGCAGCAGCTCTACCAGTTGCGCCACCGTGCTGCTACTGTCTGGAGTCTTCAGTTGAAACTGCTCTCATTCTGTCTCATGAACTTCACACTGCTTTTCTTTCAGAAAGAATTCAACTTTGGAGACAAAACTCTGTGTGAAGTTCAAGAGAAAATACGCTATTTCACATAACTTCATACGTTCATGTTTTAAACATGTCCTAATAAAAATATAAATAAATTTGATTTATGAATGTTTGTCTTTATCAAAAGCTTAAAATAAATCTAAAGCATTTATCAAACCAAGTGATAAAGTCTCCAGGACAGTGAATGTGTGAATACATAAGGTTAGAATATTATTCAGGTCAAAAACTTAAGAAAACTGCCAGTATGTTTGGTATGAAAGGTGACCTGAGGTACAGGTCATAGGAGACGCCTTCCTCATACTACAGGGTTTGGCTGCCTGATTTCCTGGAATAATCATCCTTGCACTTGTGAAAATTCTGCACATACATGTCCTTCTCCACCAGAAGTTCTAAAAACATAGAACGAGGACAAAATGCTGGCTTATACTTCTTGTCGCACGTCTTTTACCCCCCGTTGAGTGAAAAAAAGTTGCGCAACTTCCGTCTGCACTCCCGCTGCGATCCCCCGGTGACAGCCGTCTTGTACATGGCCCCCAGTCAGCACTGCGAGACGCGGAGGATGCGGCTCGGAGCGTGTGATTGGTTCAAAGTTTGTGGGCGTTTTTTGTTTGGATGTCAATATATGGTGTATCGCACCGCTACCCGCTACCTGCTACTCTTCCAGAAGCCGGTTTTTGTTTTTGCTTTGACATGGATAGTTTTGAAGAGAAACTCGTCTGTGCGCGCGCGCGCACACGCAAACCGTGCGTCTCTGCGGGGGTGGAGAGAGCTTGGAGACCACACACTTTGCGCATTGCCCCCAACACTAGCCTGGTTAAAACCAGACCCTTGTCCTTCACTTCGCTTCGTACTAGGGTCTGGACTTTCTCCATAGAGAAACAATTCTTGCTGGAGGCGTGGCCTCTGCCTGAGGAACAAAACCATTGGATCTTAGAAAAATGTTGAACAGGGAAAGCATTCTGCTCCCTCCCCCTCTGTGCTCTGCCGAACTTGACTTCAACTCCGCCTCCTGCAGGATTTTCTCTCGCTGCCGCTGCATATTCTGTGTTTATATGTTTAAAAAAAAAATTATGTTAATAAAACCTTCTAATAAAATAAAATAAAAAAATGTAGCACTGGTCCAGCACACCAGAAGACCAGAAAATATGCAGGGACTCGGGCAGCAATGTAAAACCCTAGTTTAATTCTCTCGTGACAACCTCAGTCATTTCCTTATTCTTTGCACTCAGCGGAGAGAGAGGAGGAGGAGGAGGAGGAGGGAGGAGGGAGCGATCACTTGACTTTTGGCAAAAAAACAAAAGAAAACTCCAGATAAGGGATTAAGAAGGGGAAATTAATACATTTGTGTCACATATAAAACAGTCCTGCATCGCTTTGCATCGCTTTGAATGAGAACATGCGGCTGCTCGCTGGCTGCGCGCTGGGACAGGTGGGGGCGTGGGTTAGGGGCCAAAAACTCCGCCCCTTCTGTTCTCTGATTGGTCCGGTCAAAAATCTACCGGAGAAATCGTTGTCTATGGGAGAAGTCCCAGACTGAGCAGTGAAGGGAAATGAGAATTGAGCGGAGCTGTGCAGGAAGGCGAGGGCCAGGCTAC
>JBBPBX010027578.1:0-37190 GCA_038048925.1 Garcialebias charrua
CCGTGTAAACAGACAAAGAGTTTGTTGCAGCTCCTCAGACTGAAGAAGACTTTTGGATTAAAGATGAAATGTTTCAACAAGAAGCATCTGTCCAGAGGACCTGATTTACCAGTAACCTTGTTAGATTTGTCTACCTTGATTATTGAGCATGCATCAGAAATAACATATCTCCAAACTTTATCCTTCTTTGAGAAGGATAAAGTGTGTAAAGTGTTGTAAACTATTCTAAGTTTACATCAAATAATGTCTTTCTTTTTTTTACTTGGAGAATGGAGTGTATTTTCTGAGGTAAATGTTTTTGTTTGAAAAAATAAAATAAAACTAGACTGGAGACTTGCGGTTTGACGATGTAGAAGGAGGAAGCAGGCTGAAGGAGCTCCCGACTAACTTTCTTTAAACTACTTTAAAACCAGAGTTACATACTTCTATCAAGCACTGGACTGACAGAACTGTTTCTGTACACTTGCAACGTTATAATGGCCAGTGACAACCCTAAACAACAAAAGACTTCTAGTTCAACCAGGCGTGCAAATACCCTAGCTAGTAAAGTAGCCTCGATGGCCACGGCCTCCTCTGACACTGTTCCACCTGGTGAAAGTGATTGCGGAGACCCTGTTTCCATGTCTCAACTGGTTATAGAATTATCTAAGCAGCGGAACAACTTTAAGGAGGATGTGGCCACATAAGTCAAGAATCGATTTGGCTTCTACAAGTATCGATGGACGGACTACGTGATGAGGTCGGCTCCTTTCAGGGTCATCTCGTAGCAGCGGAAACCCTGGCAGGCGACAATTTTCAACGTTTATGCAAAACTGAGTCGTTAGAACTCTACAAGCCCAAAACGCAACCTTACTGGAACGCCTGGAAAACCTGGAAAATCGATCTTGTAGATCAAACCTACACATGCTTAACATACCTGAAGGTAGTGAAGAAGGCCAGGATCCAATTAAGTTTATCTCCAAGCTGTTAAAGGATGTTATGGGGGACGACACATTTCCTTCTCCCCCAGGATTGGAGCATGCGCACCACACAGCTGGACCCAAGCACGCAGCAGGACGACCACCACGGCCCTTTATCATTGCATTCCATCGATATCGGGAGAAGGAAGTTGCTTTAAGATGGTCCAGGCAACACGAAATAAAGTATCAAGGAATCACCCTCAGAATATATCCAGATCTTAGCGTCACTCTTGCAAAGAAAAGGTTGGCGTTAAACAACGTTAAAGGAACTTTCTACCAGAGAGAGGTGTGTCGTTTCGTCTTCTTTTCCCTGTCCATCTTAAAGTCACGTTTAAAGGGGAAACCCATCTGTTTGAAACGCGGGGGAAGCCCAGGCTTTTTACGACCGCTGCGTAGCAAAGTAAACAAACATCTGGCGTACCACTTCCGGGACTGACAGTGGTCCGTCCCCGCCCCTTTCTGCATGCTGCAGCGAGGTGTATGTGGGATGGCAGGGTGCTCAGAATGCAGCATGGATGGAGAGGACGTAAAAAGAGGACAAAATCATCCGAGAATGAGGAAAGAGGTAACTAAATGGAAAAAAATAATAATAATAAAAATAAAAATAAATTACTGAGTTGGGAGTTGCATCTGCACACTGCATTGAATGACTGGACTAAAACAATACTCAACTTCAAAATGGATGAACCGTTTTTCTCACGTCGACATACATCTATACATTTGTGAGTATGTTTGCGCCATGTTTGCATGCAAACGAATAGACTCTTTATCATTACTATAATTATTTTATTTTATTAATATTATTACTATTATTGCTATTTCTGTTGCTTTGTTTACCACCTACTTACGGTCAGAAATTAATGATTATATGTTAAAGGTCTCATTGTTGGTTGTCTAGTTCTAATGACTGCTGCTAGCCGTCATAATTTAATTTAAATTAGTGTACTTTAGCCTAAAAATTCATATTTATAGTGACGTTGGTTATTGTACGAGTGCCCTGTGGAGCTTCATTACCCACTGTTTATAATTGCTGATACTTTCTTAACTAATTGTACAAAGAGTGTAACTCCTGCATGTTAAGTTTATTGGGAACCTTCTAAAGTTAGTTTGGGACTGTGTGTATGGCCTATCGGAGGACCTATCAGGTGTTTATGGGACAGCAGTTGGCTCCGTCAAGAGAAACAAAGACTCAGTCGGGGTGGTTTCTAATAAGGGTTGGGTTCAGTGCTGCATTTTCCTTTCATATCGCTGATTTGTGTTGTTTTTTCTATTTTATTTTTTTCTCAAGTTTGTATATCGTGGATAAGTGGACATGCGCTGCTGAGTGGGGCTGTTGGGCCGGAACACGTTTAAAATTAGATTGTTATGGCTGACGTATGTAACAATAATATAAGAGGAGAGGCCTCAACAGTTTGCTTTACTAGTTGGAATGTGAAGGGGATGAGAGGACCAGTGAAACGGGCAAAAGAAATTGCCCACCTTAAAACTAAAAACTGAAATTGCATTTTTATAGGAAACGCATTTGATATCTACAGATCATATAAAACTTAAGAAGCCTTAGGTGGGACAAGTTTACAATTCACAATTTAACACAAAAGCCAGAGGGACAGCAATATTAATACATAAAAATATACAGTTTACTTTAAGTGAGTCCATATCAGACCCACAGGGTCGATATGTTATAGTATCTGGTTCTCTATACAATATTCAGGTTACACTTGCTTGCATATATGCTCCCAATTGGGACAACCCCGCCTTTGTATCCGGGTTAGTATCTGCTCTACCTAACATGAACTCTCACTGCCTGATTTTGGGTGGTGATATAAACTGTGTAATGGATCCAACCCTAGACCAATCAAGCTCTAGTTTAACATCCCCATCAAAGATAGCTCAGGCCTTGGGAGTATTCATGAAGGAGATGGGCTGCATTGACCCTTAGCGCTTTTTGTTTCCAGATAGTAGGGAGTTTTCTTTCTTTTCACATGTCCATCAGTCATATTCAAGGATAGTTTTTTTTATTGATAAATCTCTGCTACCCTTCATCAAGAAAAGTGAATATTCTGCTATCATAGAGTCTGATCATTCTCCAGTTATATTGGATTCAGCCTTATCACTTAATCAAGCTCACCGCCCCATCTGGAGATTTGACTCAACTTTGCTAGCAGATGATATTTTTTTGGAATTGATGTCTACTGTTATAGATAATTTTTTGCTCGAAAACAAATCAGACTCAGTATCTCCCTCTATCCTGTGCGAAACATTAAAAGTGGTAATCAGAGGTGAAATAATATCTTACAATGCTACACGCAACAAAATTAGAAAAGTAAGGTAGAACCAACTTATTAGTTCTATGCTAGAACTGGACCGTAGACACTCTATATCACCCTCCCCGGAGCTATACAAAGAGAGACTATTGCCCCTTTTCCACCGCTCAGCTTGGGTCGGATCAGATCGGCTCAGATCGGCTCAGTTCGGGTCGGGTCACATCTAGTTCTGTTTCCACAGCTTTTTTGTACCCCTTCTGTGGGCGGGGTCCAGAATCCTACTCGTCTTACCACATGGTGGCAGTAGTGTTCCCTCAAGCTATTTACTAGTAGCCACCACTAGAAGAAGAACACAATAAAGGCTTTGACAGAATGTTGTGAAAGAGATGTCATGCTATAATGAGTACCTCATGAGCTGTAATTTTTAAACCCAATTCATAATCCTACCTTGTTGCCTTCTTTAAACCCATGTATTTTCCAATTTAGTATTTTTACAATAAAGATGTATTAAAAACATATTTTATTATTTAGTTATGCACAAGGTGCTTGATAAAGTTGCAAAACCATATTTGTCTGAGCTGCTTCAACCTTCCTGCCCTCCCCGTTCTCAGATCAGCTGAGCAGTTGCTGCTGACAGTCCTCAAAACTTTTTAAATCTTATTTAAAAACACACATTTATTCCTTGGCTTTTAACACGTGATCTTATCTTTTATGGCATGTTAACACACCTGCAGTAAGACTGGTACAGTATATGTATTTATTTTTGTATGCTTTTTATAGTTTTTAATTAACGTCTTTTATGTTACAGTATTTTCTGGTGTATAGGTCGCACCTGTGTATAGGTCGCATTGTCCAATTATCACCAATAGATTGGAAAAATCCCTAGATAGGTCGCACTGGTGTATAGGTCGCACCTACGTTTAGCTCTGCTGCAAATGTCTGCCACAGGAGCGCACAGCAAGGCTTTTAAGAAGATTAACACTTAAAAACAATTATTTGTTTGATAAAAATTATAGCAAATATATGTCTGAGCTGAACTTTTCCTTAATAAATGAACGTAATTGTGAAATGAGCTGGATTTAAAAATTTGTTTCGCCGAAAGTGATAACAAGCCATATATAGGTCGCACCTGAGTATAGGTCGCAGGCCTTGAAAAAAACATAAAAAGGTGCGACCTATACACCGGAAAATACGGTATTGTACAGCACTTTGGTTGACCCTGTGGTTTTTAAAATGTGCTTTATAAATAAAGTTGATTCAAAACATCACACTGTGATCTTTGAAACTGCCAGTGTCTCCCTGGCAAAGCATGCTGCTGGGCGCAGATGATGGATGGATGGATGGATGGATGGATGGAGGGATGGATGGATGGATGGATGGATGGATGGATGGATGGATGGTCTGTGAACACCTTGAGGAGCTGAAGGCGGTGGATGTTGATGCTTGTGTCTCCCTGGCAAAGCATGCTGCTGGGCGCAGATGATGGATAGATGGATGGATGGATGGATGGATGGTCTGTGAACACCTTGAGTAGCTGAAGGCGGTGGATGTTGATGCTTGTGTCTCCTTGGCAAAGCATGCTGCTGGGCGCAGATGATGGATGGATGGATGGTCACTCTGTGAACTGATGGATAGATGGATGGTCACTCTGTGAACACCTTGAGGAGCTGAAGGCGGTGCATGTTGATGCGTGTGTCTCCCTGGTAAAGTTGCTGCTGGGCGCAGATGAATGATGGATGATGGATGGGTAGATGGATGGTCTGTGAACTTTAACTTTAAACTGTCCAAAGGACTTTGGCCACTTTTAATTTTTGACTTTTTTTGTATGACTTCATCCTAGAACCAAATAATTTATAACGTAATAACAGTTGAGCAGATTCTAATAATCTTTATCTTATGATTCTTTAAAGGTCAAATGCAAATGGAAAGTTCTCTTAACTTCCAGTATGGATTTAAACACTATACACACCTTACATTGTAAAATAAGTTTAGGAAATTGAATGTTCCAGGACACCACTTAAAGGGGACCACATATAGGTCTTTAAAATTTTTATGTTATGTCTGTGTGCTATCTTGACAATATTAATTCATTTTAATACACAAAATAATTCTTAGATAATTAATTATACCCTTTTTAATTCTGCCATTTTTAACTTTCGTTTTGAACGACCGGTTTCTGATACAAGTTCTGAAGTCCACGCCCTTCAACGATCTGTTTACGCCCTCTGTAACAGCCAGTATCTGTAATGTGTTGTTGTTTTAAAATTAGCTCTTTTTTTATTACTCATTTGACTTACTGTTAGTGCTAGCTTAAGATAACTTACCGAAACCCGTCTGAGCGCGCCGCAATTTGCTGCTCCTTTTAGCATTAGACCACCCGAATCCGATGCTAATGTTAGCTTGTTCCTCTTCCGGTGTTCGCCAGCTCCGCTCGTTGCACGCAGCGATTTTGGGAGTTATCGCTGTTCCAGTCAAGACACACACAAAGTTCACCAAGTGTCTCCCGTAAATTAATCCGTAAGGAGAAGGTCCTCGCTGCTGCGAGGCTGCTGCGAGGCTGTACAGTTGAAGCTCCGCTCCATCGCGCCAGAAGAGGGTCCCGTTGCCGCCGGTCCCTACGCCGGGGGTCTGCTCGTTTAATTTTTGCCGGCTGCGCGTTGGGAGCGATCGCAAATACACTAAAAATTGAACTAAAACATAAAAATAACAATTATACTTTATTTATAAAGCCATTTAAAAAAACACAGCTGCAACAAAGTGCTGTACACATGAAATTAAGAACATATAAACAAAAGATGAGATGAAATCATGAAAAACAACAGTCATGTGTTTAATACAGAAGTGGGTTGAGCCTAACCAGGGGTTGCTAGGTGAGGGGCTGGACTCAGGTTGGGGTGGGTTGTGGCTGCGGTTTGTGACGTCACAAACCGCAGGAAGTGAGAAACGAACCGTTTTTATCACAGACAAATAAATCTACTTAGAGTAAATAAACCACTGGGTGCATTTCTTTGGCCTTAGGACTGTTTTTTTATGAAGTACATACCCAAAGTTGAGTAAAAAAAACATTAAAAAGTGAATTTTGCATGTGTGGTCCCCTTTAAGAAAATATAACGTTTAATAGGAGAAGTTTGAAGTGACAAACAGAAGTAACGAATTTCCATCTGGTGTCTCACGGCTTCCTCCAGAATACGACACAGAGGTTGTTCAATTCTGGTGATTTTCTTCTGTTGACTGTAAAAGAAAAATGTGGTTAATTTAGTCCAGAAACTGTTTTTTTTCCCCAATGTTTTATAGACATAAATGTGTCAAGCTAGCTTTGATTTTTTCGCCTTAGTACTTTGTAACACAAATCATGAAATACCTAAAAAACCACACCACTGATATTATCCAAATTAACACAGTGTAATCACAAGATGTCCATGTACTGACTGTAACCCGTTGGAGTTATTTGAATTAATATTCAATGTTTTATAGACATAAATGTGTCAAGCTAGCTTCGATTTTTTTCGCCCTAGTACTTTGTAACACAAATCATGAAATACCTAAAAAACCACGCCACTGATATTACCCAAATTAACACAGTGTAATCACAAGATGTCCATGTACTGACTGTAACCCGTTGGAGTTATTTGAATTAATATTCAATGTTTTATAGACATAAATGTGTCAAGCTAGCTTCGATTTTTTTCGCCCTAGTACTTTGTAACACAAATCATGAAATACCTAAAAAACCACACCACTGATATTATCCAAATTAACACAGTGTAATCACAAGATGTCCATGTACTGACTGTAACCCGTTGGAGTTATTTGAATTAATATTCAATGTTTTATAGACATAAATGTGTCAAGCTAGCTTCGATTTTTTTCGCCCTAGTACTTTGTAACACAAATCATGAAATACCTAAAAAACCACACCACTGATATTATCCAAATTAACACAGTGTAATCACAAGATGTCCATGTACTGACTGTAACCCGTTGGAGTTATTTGAATTAATATTCAATGTTTTATAGACATAAATGTGTCAAGCTAGCTTCGATTTTTTTCGCCCTAGTACTTTGTAACACAAATCATGAAATACCTAAAAAACCACACCACTGATATTATCCAAATTAACATAGTGTAATCACAAGATGTCCATGTACTGACTGTAACCCGTTGGAGTTATTTGAATTAATATTCAATGTTTTATAGACATAAATGTGTCAAGCTAGCTTCAATTTTTTTCGCCCTAGTACTTTGTAACACAAATCATGAAATACCTAAAAAACCACACCACTGATATTATCCAAAATAACACAGTGTAATCACATGATACTCATTTACTGACTATAACCTGTTGGAGTTATTTGAATTTATATTCGATTTTTATAATTTATTTTCGTAGTGCACGCACAGGTTTGGAAGAAGTCAAAGCGAACCTACTTTAAATGCAGCAGATTTGATCACTACGTGACATTATTAAAGGACGGTTAATCAGGAACCCTCGTGGTATAAAGTCAGCTATGAAATATATTTTTATATCTGTTCATTGAGCTACATTTTAAAGACATAAAGCCGCCCGCGCGCGTTGCTCGTGGCGATCCTACTTTTTAAAATCCTGCAGTTTTGAGCAGTACGTGATTTTATTAAGGACACGTTCAGCTGAAGACCCATCTTTGCTATAATTTTAAAAACAAATAATTCTTTTTACCGTGTTTATCATGTAAAGTCCTGCCGTGTTCGCTTCCCTCGCTTCCGTGAAAACAGCTCGAGTCCACACAGACTCCTCCTTCCGGCGCGGGTGAGCACGCGTTGTCACCCCCTCTGAAACCACACCAAAAATCTGGTGCGGGGCAGCTCAGAATATCTGGTGGAGAAGGCGTAAAGTGGGTGTCTGCGATGCACATATGACGTAATATCCGACCCGTGCCGACCGGTGGAAAAGGGGCATAAGTCTACAAATGCAATATAATCTTATCTCAATGCAGGATGTTGAACAATCCCTGCTCAGATCTCGAGGTTTCATATACGAACACGGTGGGAGGGCGGGCCACCTTTTGGCCCACCAACTCAAAAGTCGGTCAGCGACACAGCTCATATCACAGATTCAAAAGTCTGCTACAGAGCGAACTGTTGATCCAGCTAAAATAAACCAAGTCTTTGAGAAATTTTATTCTGATATATACTCATCACAATTCCCAGAGGATAATTCAGACATGAAAGATTTTCTATAAACGACTTGAATATCCCTGCTATAGATCCAGATAAGAAGAGGGATATGGATAGACCCCTCACACTTACTGAAGTTATCAACTATATTTCAACATTGCAGTGGCAAGACCCCTGGACCAGACGGCTTTCCAATCGAATTCTATAAAAAAAAATTCATCCAAATTAGCACCTCTTTTACTTGAAATGTGTAACCACTCACTGGAGCATGGAAACTTGCCGCAGGCCCTTACAGAAGCTAATATTATACTTTTATTAAAACATGGTAAAAATCTGACAGACTACGCTTCCTACAGGCCTATATCACTCCTTATTGGAGACGTTAAAATTTTAGCTAAACTTCTGGCCTTGAGATTGGACGCGGTCATGACAGATATAATCTCCTCTGATCAAACAGGGTTCATGAGAGGTTGTCACTCTTTTTCTAATATACGTAGGCTTATTGGTGTTATTCATGTCCCTTCACTGGGAGAGACCCCTGAGGTTGTGGTTTATCTTGATCAAACAGGGTTCATGAGAGGTTGTCACTCTTTTTCTAATATACGTTAGCTTATTGGTGTTATTCGTGTCCCTTCACTGGGAGAGACCCCTGAGGTTGTGGTTTATCTCGATGCGGAGAAGGCATTCAACCGGGTTGAGTGGCCTTACTTATTTACAGTATTGGCTAGGTTTGGGCACAAATTTATATCATGGGTACAACTGTTATATACATCACCCAAAGCAAGCATAATTACTAATAGAATTAGGTCTAGGCCCTTCTCTCTATCTAGAGGCACCCGGCAGGGTTGTTCTCTTAGCCCGCTTCTCTTCGTTCTAGCCATCGAACCACTTTCAATTATGCTTAAGACTTCACTGGGCTTTAAGGGTATTTATTGAAAACAGCTGGAGCATCAGCTGTCCCTATACGCAGATGACTTATTGCTCTACATCTCTGACCCGGTATCATCCATCTCCAGCATCGTGAATTTCTAAACCATTTTGGTAAATTTTCAGGATATAAGTTGAACTTCTTAAAGAGTGAATGTTTTCCAATCAATAACTCTGCACTCCAAATTACAGAAGCTGATTTGCCCTTCCCTCTCTCTAGAACAGGTTTCAAATACTTGGGAATTAATGTGACGCGTTCTTTTCCTGATCTGTTTGGAAAAAAAATTCACCCCTCTGCTCAATAATCTTAAACGCGACCTCCAGAAGTGGAGCGTCCTAAATTTATCACTAGCCGGCAAAGTTGCATGTATTAAAATGAATATCTTGCCTATATTTATGTATTTATTTCAAAGTATTCCGATCTTTCTCACCAAATCATTTTTTAAACTTATCGATAAACAGCTGTCCTCGTTCATGTGGAATAATAAACACCCCAGAATTAGTGGGTGTTTCCTTCAGAGACAAAGGGAAGAGGGGGGTTTGGCTCTACCTAACCTATTGTATTATTACTGGGTAGCAAACCTACAAAAAGTAGTCTGTTTGTTACAGCAACCGGATGTTGGCTGGTGCCAATTAGAACTGAATACATGTAAGCCATCATCATTTCCTGCATTAGTTGCCTCAAAGCTTCCTCTCTCTCCTAAGCAATATCCTACATGACCAGTTGTAATCTCCACACTAAAACTATGGTCACAATTTAGACAACACTTCAATATGACAAACTTCTCTATCTATAGTCCCCTATGTGATAACCATGTTTTCCTGCCATCCATTTTAGATCCTGCCTTTGCCCAATGGCAGAAAGCAGGCTTAAGTAACTTTAGTGACCTTTATATCGATGGTATTTTTGCTACCTTTGATGCTATTGCCTCTAAATTTAGTATACATCGTTCCTCCCTATTCCGTTATCTTCAGATTCGAGACTTTGTCCGCAATATCAGTCCTTGCTTTCCTAATTTACCCTCAAAGGGAGGAATGGACATCATCTTGTAAACTCCTACACAATGTAGAGGCCTCATTTCCAAAATCTATAATAGCATCTCATCACTCAATGTAGTGAAACTTAACAAGATTAGAGCAAAATGGTCAGAAGAACTTGGTCCTGTATACAGATCTCTGATGAGGCCTGGAATCATGTATTACGTAGAGTAAATGGGTCAACATCATGCGCTCGACTCGGACTAATTCAGTTCAAAGTCCTCCACAGGATTCATTACAGCAGAGCCAGACTCTCAAGGATTTACCCTACAGTCAGTGAAAACTGTGTTCGTTGCCATACAGTCAAGGCAAATCTAACTCACATGTTCTGGTCCTGTGATAAGCTGCACAACTTCTGGTCTATAATTTTTCAGATCCTATCTGAAGCTTTTGATACAAGTATCCAACTCAGTGCTGAACTGGCAATATTTGGAGTCCCAAGGGAGGATATATTATCATTAACACACAATTTTAAAAATGTATTGGCTTTTTCTACTCTCCTAGCCCGAAGAAGAATACTATTAGTGTGGAAATCAGCACATCCACCCAAAGCTTCTCTCTGGTTGCAAGATCTGACTCTTTCCCTTAAACTAAAGAAGATCAAATTTAGTGTTAGAGGTTCAATCCAAAAATTCTATAAAACTTGGGCCCCTCTATTATCTTAATTTGAGAGACAGGATGCCCTCCCTCGATCCTGAGGGTCACACGTGAGCTGGTTCTGCTGTGTATGTGCCTGTGCCCTGGCCCGGCAGCCTCATTGGTTCCTGATGGTTTCTGGACACCGACAGTGCTTGTCAACCTGTGCAGTTTTCTAAATGTCCATGTCCTGACTTGGTTTCTATACCCATGGAACGCCTTTCTGTATGTTGTCCACGTTTTTTGAATTACTGGTATATTATTATTATTTATTTTATTTTTTGTTAGTTGTTTGTTTATCATTTATTTATTTTATTATTATTACTGTTTGTAGCAGCAGGATGGGGATAGATAAGGAGGGGTAGGGGGAACAGGAAGAAAAAGAAAATATGTCATGCCTGTTTTGTTTCTGTTTTCACGACCTGTTGTTAATGGATGCTTAAATAAAATTATTATTTTTTTTAAATTAAAAATGTGGTGAATGTACACATACAGGAGAAATCAAACTACTGTAAAAGGCTCTTTTTATAGTTATAACCCTTTGTGGACTGTTTCAGTAATTCATTACACTTGGCATATCTAACAGGGAAAAAAAGAAAAGAGTAATTAAAATGCATTGTATCTGCAGACTCCATCTGCTCCCTTGTCCATTTTTCTGAAACTGCCGTTGGCTTGTCTTTCCAGCACCATTAAATAGTTTCTCCTGCCTGATCAAATATGCCATGAGTAGCACATGTCTGGCTCAGGCAGTGAAACAGACACTGTTGGTTAGCAGCTTCAGTGCTTTGCATATGAATATGTTCCAGTAATGAACGGCAGTACATATCACGTCATGACTGCAAATACTTTCCTTACATTCACCAAGGCCTTGTGGTTTTAATAACTACTTCACTTTACTGATGTTGATTTACTCTGTTCGTAAACAATTTATCACTATAAAATTTTACAGATTTCTTTGTTGAGACGTTTTACAAAAATGACTGGATCTACAAACACAACCGGACAAGAACAGTTCACTGTTTCTTGTGTACATTGAGAAATAAATGCAACAATTTATATTAAGTATAAATAACCACACTTCGAGTTGTCTAAATGTGCTTGCAATTTTTTTTTTCATTTTCTGTGTTTCTCCTTTTTTGTTGGATTTGAATTTTTTTTTTTAAATCTCGAGGAGTGACAGGTCTTTTTCATATGAAGGATTTTCAAAGTTTCATCGTGAGGCTGAGCACGCACACAGGTGACTGATAGCAGGTGGAGTGTGTGAATAAAGCTGGCATGCTGCTTCAGGAAGGATAATAACTCATCAATCGTATTTTCAATAAGCTGCTCTTTATGATGCTAACTGCCTTTGGTTGTCTGGTTGTAATGGGAATAACCCAAAGGGCTGCAAATCTCTGAAGTCTGACTTGGTGTTTATTACAGATTACAAAGACTCTAATGTGGCAAAGTTTCAGTTTGAGTCAATTCAGCCATCACAATAAAATCATTCCAGCTATGACCACCTCAGTTACTAACATCTCCTCGTAGCCAAGATGGTGTAGTGGCAGGGCTTTTGACTTGGGACCCGAAGGACGCGGGTTCGCGCCCCGGCCACTACACACCTTGGGGTGTCTATGAGTGCACATCTAATTCTCCAGCTCCCCGAGCGCTGACTACGGCTGCTCGCTGCACCACCTGGTGGTGGTTGGGTTAAAGACAGAAGACCAATTTCGTCTGTCAAGTATGGGAAACATACACAGATGACAAATGTGACAAATTATTATTATTAAACAACCTACCATGATATAAAGTGTGCATCAAGTTAAACGAACAGCAGACGAATAAACCAGTGTGAGTTTTTTTTCCTTTAAAAACTTTTTTCTTAGTTTATAAACAACAAGAGAGCAAGCTAAGTACTGTAATGTGTTTCCACTTTTTATTTTGAGGTATGTTCTGTATGGTATCTTCTCGATATAACAAAGCTTTTTTTTTTGAGATAGCAGAAATAAATGTGGTCATTTTGACTAAGAAAAGTTTGTTTTTCCTTGATAACTTCAGAATCCCATATATAAAAAGGGAGACTTAACATGAAAAGCAGGGCAATCATGCTGCCAGGACCAGCCAGACTCCCCAAGATTATTAAAAGCTGTACTGAATAAAATGAGAGTAGCAAAGAAACATTAATTTTACACAATAATCATTTCATTGTCATTTGTAACAAAGAAAACCACTCAAGTAATTCCAGATAATAGAATAGTTAAATTGTTAGAAACTATCGAAATAGACTGTCATTTTCTGCTTCCTTAGACGTGCTTCCTTACAGTGCCAAAAAAGCTCCTTTTACAGGATGCACCAATGTGACACAAAAACACACCTCATTCTTTAATTATCAGAGAAATATGGATAAATTGTAACTTGTCACTCACCATGTTTACTTGCTGGGTTAAACTCGGGTCTTGCAGGGTTCTGATGGTGTTCTCCAAAAAAAAAAAAAAAAACTTGAAAAACAGAACTTGGGTTGCAATTTTTATAAAATAATTAGATGTATGTTATGTTTTCTGTGTCAATAATAACACAACAAATTACTGAAATAATGTAACTGACCAGTGCCTTTTTATCAATTGCATCCACGCTGCTGTCAACATTGCAATCTTGTCCAACAGTAATAATAGAAATTGGTCATTACATGAGGAATACCTCAAGAAGCAACATTTTATGATCCTACTGAGCGAGTGACATTATTTTCTGACTGCACAGTCACTGTAATAATTCCATTGTACAGTATGTCCTTATAATCTTAGAAAATATAATTTTTTGAGGATATTGTAGTTTTTGCATTCCTAATTTATCAAATCATCCTGTTTTAAAAAAGCACCTGCTCATAAGTCATCTTTATTTTTTTTACTAACGCTTAAAGGAAAAGTGTTGTATAGTAAAACATTATTACAGAATACTGGATCAGTGTCTTTTCACAGAAGTGAGGCTTCATGGATAGTCATTTGCTGCAAAGCTGTTCTAAACAGAAGCACTCTTAATGGGAAGCTATCAATTACATGAAATCACTGTCATTTACCGCAGGATGTTAATTAGTCATATACTGGTATCGCTTGACGTGGCAGCACACTGATGAGTCAACTCCAAATCAGAATATTAAAAGTGAGAGAGAAGTGTACGTTTGTTGAAATCAAAGACAATATTTTCATAACCAAAAAGGAAATTTTTGTAGTTACATCTGCTCAGTGTTACTCATAACATCCTATAATTATCTCATCAGACGGCCTTCACTGACATTGTCTGCAACGCTTGCATCACATCACCTTCCAATAAAACTCAACCTTCCTTATGCTGCAGTACCACATTGTTGTTTTTGACGTTTTTCTCCTCAATGGACAGTAAAAAAAAAAGAAAACAATGACTAAAAAAGTAGTGACAAAAAGCTGAAAATATTTTAGACAAATACTTATACAGTGAAAAAAAAATAAACTGAAAAAAAACACTCTAGTTTAAAAAAAAAAGTGCTTTATTTTCCCTTACATTTAAATGGTAAATGGTAAATGGAGCTTACTTATATAGCGCTTTCTAGCCCCCTATGAGGGGCCCCAAAGCGCTTCACAGTACCAGCCATCCACCCATTCATCCACCCATTCATACACACATTCATAGCGGTAGACTGCCATGCAATGCGCCATCCAGTCCTACCAGGAGCAACTCGGGGTTAAGTGTCTTGCCCAGGGACACAACGAGGTATGCAGTGACCAGGGATCGAACCCCGGACCTTCCGGTCCTGAGCCGGCTGCCCTGCCTCTACACCCTCTCGGCCCATTTAACACTCTGTTATGATCTTGTGGTTGTAGCTACCTTCAACTAAAATATAATTTCTATCAAACACAGCTGTCAAGCCTTATATGCTCCAATAATAGTGAAGGGAGCAAAATAATTTTAGTCGTCTTATCACAATGTGTCTTGGCTGCCAGTGTATCAAATAACTATCACTAAAAAATACAGTATGTATTTATTTTTAAGTCAGAGGTTCAGTTCTCACACTGTTGCCAAAATTAAATAAATAAATAAATAAAAATTCAGCACAATACTTGTTAATTTCTCTGAAGGGACAATAGCATGGCAAATTAAGTCAATGATTAAGTCTTTATAGGTGTCTAAAAATGTTTTTCAAACTGATTACACAAGTACAAGGACTTCAGTTTGAGTACTTGCTGATACTGAGTACTGATACTGAGTAGTTAATGAGTTAGTACCTCAACATTACACAATGACTTTAGAGACAAAAAACAATATTTTATTAAAAACATCACCTGTGTTTGTAAGATATCGCTAAACTGTGTACATTTATTTATATATATTTGCCTTTGGCTAGTCGTGAAGTGGTAGACAAAATGACATCACCAAGCATAAAGTGGTATCGGTTCAAAGTATCAGGGCGTTTTTACAAGTAAATGTACAAGTATTAGACGCTGGTATCAAACAAAAGGAACATTTACTGAACATCAATGAATAGTGTATGTTGTTATTATTCATATTATAGACCAATTTATTTTTTCTTTGTCTGTTAAGGAAAATTGTGTGTAGAATAATGAACAACACATTTGAAAATGAAAAGCATAAAATTCTGTATAAATTGGTTAATTAGTAGGTGTAGCAGGTTTGTCAGCAGATAAGAGACCAGTCTGTTGCGACAATGGCTATGATAAATGTCTAATTATTGTTTGAAATTATCTTCATTTTGCAAGTTTCTAATTTAGAATTACTGACAGAGACATGCATGCAGTGATGCTGCCTTGTGATCTTTGTACAAATCAGATGATGAGACTGATGAAAAGAGTGGATATTCAACAAGTTATCTTGCATTCACGAATGGAGTCAGGAATGTCCTTTGATCAAGGACACAACTTTGTATCGTGATACTATCTCCCTGTGAAAAGTAAATGTGCAAGAAACTAAAAGGTCAGAGTGATCCTTTATTACCATGCATCATTCCAGGTTCAGGTTCATTTCTCCCCAGGAGAACTTTGTGTTTCATGAATAACAGAAATGCCAGGTGATACATGTGTGCTGCTTAATTATTTGCATCTTTCATCTCTCTCTCTCTTACACCTGAAATGTGGATTCTGAGTTTGTTAAAAATGCCAGAAAATGAAATTAGCTACAAATGTCAAGGTGATCGCTAAAGAGTAAACCAGGCTGTGTGGCACTGCAGTACAGTACAGTATATATTTTAAAAAGCCTGTGAGATGTGCATTTTGTGAGCTCAGTCTTATGCATGGTCATGTTTTGGGTGCGTTTCTGACCAGGGTGTACTCTGTCTCAGTAACATAGCCCCAACAGTTAAAGGATGTTTTATTTCAAAGAGGAAAAACTGACTTTGGTTACTTGCAGAGAAATCCACACAAGATGAGACGGTTTTGCTCTGAGCAAAATATACCCGGCAGATGTACATATGTATGGGACTCATAAATCCTAGCGTTTAATTGGACAAACATATTCACAAAGCTCAAACAGTGTGCCCAGTGGTAATCAGGCACATTAAGCTGAAAAAATTTCTTCCTTGGCTTCGGGGTAGGATTACATTCTCAGTATTTAAAGTTTCACAGTTCATTTCTAAACCAAAAAGGAACTGAGGTTGAGCACTATTGCTCATGCTCACTATAAATAATATTGTTTTCCTGACATAAAACACACAGATAAAACCAACAATGGTGAGCTGTTCATCATTTTTCATTCAACCTTTATTTAGTCAGGTAAATCTTTTGAACCTCAAGGGCTCATTTACGAAAGCGACCTGCTAAAACTAAAGAACAATGAACAGCAGTGGTATAATTTCCTTAAACAATAAACAATAAACAAACAAACAATAAACAATAGAAAACAAAAGAGAGAAGAAAAAAAAAAAAAAAAAAAGAAAGTTTTTTTTTTTTTTTTTTTTACAAAGTATCAAAAAACTAGCAAAACATTATAAGGTAGACGTATAAAATCAAAGACAGGAACAGATCTGCATTGGTTTTTGCCAGGATTCCAACAGATTCTGAAAACCATTTGTAACCATTCATCAATGCCGTACACATAAAGCATATTAAAGCAGCATCAATTCAATTCAGTTCTATTTCGTGTAAGCTACGCCCTTTAGATCTGTCGCTATTGGGTTTACCCACGCGCAGCGCGCCGAACACTGAAAACTTCTAGTCCACGACTACCTGCTGTGTGGGCCCCACCCAGTCCGCTATGAATTACATCTGGACCGGAGCTCGATTCCTGTTTTTCTTCAGCAAACGCAAAGAACACGACTTCTACAACAAAAAAGATTACTTCAATTAAGAAGACCATCCCTCTGTGCCCCGTGTGCCAGATGGGCTACATTTTGTCGACAGACCTGCACGCTATGTGTGAAAGCTGCCTGGGAGCTGACCACGCTCGGCAAGCATTGGATCTGCTCTTCTCCTGTCCAGCCCGTATTATTATTATTTTTGGCTGAGGAGAAACAGCTCTTTTCCTCTAAGGAAGACGGGTTTCAACCGAGAGGGGACTGTTAGCTCTACGATTTTTTTGGGACTCGCTGGATGTAGAGTTCGCGAACACGTCCCCCTCTGAAGATGAAACAGCTAGCAGCCGCACTCCATCTTGTCTTAAAGGAGGTTTGGAGCTGGTGCTGCCTTCAATGGTCGCTCCCCCCACCCCAACCCGAATGCCATGGGGTCATCCGCCACTCTGTTCCATGAACTCCCGGAGCTAATCGGGAGATCCGTGAGAGCTTGCAACCTAGAAGTGCCCCAACCAATGACCCAGACCATGCCATCCCTTTGGGCGGGAAGGTTTGCCGCCCAGCACAGCGGACACCGGGATCCGGTCTGGTCCTGTTTCCCAACTGTGTCCGCCCTCCTCTGTGTCCGCCCTCCTCCTGGGTTCATCCAACGACCCCCTAAAGCTGAGGGCTCCGGTCGCCTTCTACGCGGTCATCACCAAGGTCGAAGGGCTTACGGACCAGGGTTTTACCACCATCCCTCCCCTAGAACCCAGTTTGTCTGCTGTTTTCGGGGTAAGAGCAGCGAAAGCATGTCGGCCAATGTATCACCCCGCCATCCCACGGTGACCATCTCAGCGCAAAGCTGACAGACAAAATCCATCAGTGCTCATCGCAGGTGGGGGCAGCAACCAACAACATCGCTATGCTAGCCCTTAGCATAGCTAAGGAGGCGAATGAACCAAACCCGCACAGAACCGGACCAGATCGGCACGGCAATGGACATGATCACAAACCTGTGTGCGGCGCTTGCGACGTGCTCTGCCCGCATCTTATCCTGGGCAACATTGTTGCTGAGACAGATGTGGCTGAAACTGTCTCCGTCCATTCCAGAGGACGTTAAAAAAGAACGCCTGGAAGGTCCTGTGTCCCCAGATGGCCTCTTTGGTCCCCATTTCTATTCGGTCCTGAACCAGCTGCAGTCCTCATCCGACGCCCTGGAACACGTGCAGAAACACGCGACCCTCCCCTGAGCAGACTCCTGCGCTGCTCAGACACCTGGCCGCTGGCGAGATCAAAGCAGGTTCCACCGCCAGCAGCAGAGACGCTCCACAGCCACCGCAACTTTTTCTGAGCCACCCCATCAGCCTTCCCCAGAGGACAAATGTCCCAGATGCATCAGAGACCTGGGACATTCCAAGGCAGAGGCCGACAACAGTATAAAAAATGACAGTTTGCAATTCTGGATCTGTCTGCCTTCAACAAATTCATAATGGAACGACCTTTTCACATGCTGACTGTGAAACGTGTTCTTTAATATGTGACGCAAGGGCGTGGTTTGTGTCCATAGATCTGAAGGATGCATATTTTCACATTCCATTAATAAACAAACATAGGAAGTTCCTCTGTTTTTCCTTTCAAGGGGCCTGTTTTCAGTACAACCGCCTATCTTTTGAGTATGCGATCACCCCATGCACGTTCTCAAAATGCATGGAGGTAGCTCTCCATCCGCTTCGAACGAGAGGGATAAAAATCCTGTTTTACCTGGGCCTCACTGGCTCTCAAATGGCTGAAAAAAAAAGAATATGCCTTTGGGAGTCGACCTCCGGTCCAGATGCAATTTATAGCGGACCGGGTGGGGCCCACACAGCAGGTGGGTGTGGATTAGAAGTTTTCAGTGTTTGGCACGCTGCGCGCGGGTAAACCCAGTAGCGACAGCTTTTAAAGGGCTACGCTTACCCTCATAGAATCTGGGGTTACAATACGTAACCAACGTTTATTTATATAGCACCAAATCACAACAAAGTGGTCTCAGTGCACTTTGCAGGAATATTCACATCCTTTGTACATAGAAAAGCCAATTAGTAAAGTTCTCTGTCTAAGGCAGTCAGTAGACTCAATGAATCTTCACTTGGTCACAGTCTCCCATCCTGAACAAGCACAATGGCAACAGTGGAAAGGAAAAACTCAATTTTAACAGGCAGAAACCTCCAGCAGAACCAGACTCAGGACAAGCGGCCATCTGCTTCGGCCAGCTGGGTTTGAGAGAACAGAAAGGAGAGACAAACGAATGCAGAATAGCAGGTCCAGATGTAGGTGCAGTTGTACCTGAAAGACTACACATGTCAAGGATAGAAAAAATAATTCCATCAGTGAGCTTCTTGTTGCCATTTAATGTCAGGGAATTTTCAATCAATTCAAAAGCATGAAAACTCATTAAAAATGGATAAAATAAAAAGCTGCACACAAACAATAACACAACTGCTGATTTTGATTTTGAGTGGCAGAGAGACACACAGGGCATCTGTCATCTTGCTGCCATACAGTAAATAGCTGACAGCAACGTCACAGGAATCAGTCTTGTTTTATTTGGAATAAACACACCTGAACAGAAGACACACACTGACTTTTACACGATTGGGTTTCTGTTGTTTACTTTATTTGTCAGAAAACTTTAAAAAAAAAAAGTCTAATAGACCTTTTACCAGTTGACGTCATCGCGCATGCGCACTCGCGTTTTTCGAGAATTTACCGGAAACGGGGGCTAACGCAGCCACAGTACTGGAGAGTTTTCATTACTGCCAACGGTCGCAATGGGGAAATATGACTTTTATTGTGTTTATAATTGTTCGAGGCAACGTAAACAAGTAAAAGAAGAAGGTGAGACTTGTTCGTTTTACCAAGTCCCTCTAGGAAAGTCGAGTAAAGCAACTAAAAGAAGGAAGATGTGGCTTCAAGCGCTTCGCCGGCAGGACTTTTTTCCGATGCTGAGAAGCTCGTCCATGCTTTTGTCTCCTCCAGGCTCGACTACTGCAACTCCCTGTTTATTGGAATCCCTGGCAAAAACCTTCAGAAACTTCAATATATTCAAAACAGTGCAGCAAGGATCTTGTTGAGAGTTCGTAAATTTGAACATATTACGCCCATTCTCCATAACCTTCATTGGCTTCCTGTCGCCTACAGAATTCAGTACAAAACTGCTCTCATTACACATCAATGCTTACACGGAACTTCACCAGATTATCTGAAGGATATTCTTATTCCATACTCATCCACCCGTTCGCTGCGGTCACAGAACAGCAATCTCCTTCACATTCCGAGAACCAAATTAAGGACCATGGGAGACCGGGCTTTCAGTGTGGCTGCCCCCCGCCTGTGGAACTCTCTTCCTGACTGTCTAAGAGCCCCACAGTCTGTGGTTGACTTTAAGAGCGGCTTGAAGACCTTTCTTTTCAACCGAGCATACTCTACCTCCTCATGATTCTACTTTTGATCTTAGCTGATACTGTTATTGATTTTAATTGTTTTATTATTTGTTTTATTGACATTTAATTCTGTTGCTCCTTGTAGCACTTTGAGATTTTCATTAATGAAAAGTGCGTTATAAATTGAATTCATTATTATTATTATTATTACTTCACCCCGACACAAAGCAGGAACGTGTGTAATCTGCATTTTTTATTTGGCATGGCCATTAATGATGTTTATGTTTATGTTTATGTTTATGTTTATTAAATTTGTTCATTTTTTTACAAAAGAAACACAATACAAGACAATCCCATTAATGATACGTACACAATGTAAAAAAATGAAAGGAAGCAGAAAGAAGAATAAATCTTATTATATCTGCCCCTTTTTTCAAACAATCAGATTAAACAATAATAATATTTCACCAGTAGTACAAAATGACTAACTCTTTCTAATTTTCTAATACTAATACGTAACTAATAATCGATACAAAACACATTAATAATATTTCACCAGTAGTACAAAATGACTAATTCTTTCTAATTTTCTAATACTAATACATAATTAAAAATTGATACAAAGCACATTAATAATCTTCCACCAGTAGTACAAAATGACTAACTCTTTCTAATTTTCTAATACTAATACATTACTAATAAATAATACAATACACATTATGCTAATTCATATATATTTTTTCAACAAATTCCTTTTGATCATTTTTTTAAATGTAAACAGTGACTTGGCATTTTTAACTACATTCTCCAAGCCATTCCATAATCTAATTCCCTGGATTGAGGTAGAACGTCCCTTCAAGCTAGTTCTGAATTGTGGTTTTACAAACATCTCTGTCCCCTTAAGATTATAACAACTTTGTCTTTTAACAAAGTGCATTTGGATATTTAAAGGTAATTTGTTGTTCTGAGCCCTATACATAATTGATAAAATATTATAATCAACCAAATCATGGAACTTCAATAATTTCAGTTGATAAAATAATGTACTGGATGGATGACAGTAATGTTTTCTAGTGATAATTCTTACAGCTCTTTTCTGTAATACAAAAATAGGCTTTGTGATTGTTTTACACGCTTTCCCCCAAACATCAATACAATAGATTAAGTGTGGAACAATGATTGTGTTATACAACAAATACAGAGCTTTATCATTCAATAGGTCTCTGACCTTGTATAGTACTGCAATCGATTTAGCTATTTTTATTCTTACAGAATTTATGTGTTGTTTCCATGTCAGTTTGTCATCAATAATAACACCCAAAAACTTCACCTCACTCACTCTACAAATCTCAACACCCTCAATTTTGAGTGGAACATCAACAGTTTTCTTTTTATTACTGAATATCATGTAATTAGTTTTTTCTAGATTTAATGATAATTTATTGATTTTAAACCAAGTTTGTATTTTGGTAAATTCTGTCTTTATCAATTCCAACATTTGTTCTATATCTTCACCTAAACAGAAAAAAGTGGTATCATCAGCAAAAAGTATACATTTAAGGAGTCCTGACACATTTACCAAGTCATTCACATATAAAATAAATAGCTTTGGTCCAAGCACAGAGCCCTGGGGAACTCCACATGTGATATTACAGAGGTCAGATCTTACATCATTTATTTGTACAAATTGTTTCCTATCTTTCAAATAGCTAGATACCCACTGTAATGCTGGTCCTCTAATACCATATTTGTTCAGTTTTTCAAGGAGAATGGTGTGATCAATAGTATCGAATGCTTTTTTTAAATCAACAAAAATACTGACACAGTATTGTTTTTGATCGACAGCAGTAGTTATTTGTTCCATTAATTCCATGAGAGCCATTGATGTAGAGTTTTTAGCTCTGAACCCATATTGACTATTGCTTAGAATATTTTGTTTGTCTATAAATTGATCTAGTCTGTTCACAAAAAGTTTTTCAAGAATTTTAGAAAACTGTGGTAACAAGGATATAGGTCTATAATTGTTGAACACACATTTATCACCATTTTTAAAAAGAGGAACTACCTTAGCTACTTTCATATTATCTGGAAATATTCCTGTTGAAAATGATAAGTTACATATATATGTAAACGGCTCAATAACATGGCTCATTATATCCTTTACAAACATCATATCCATGTCCACCCAGTCCTTTGATCTCTTGTCTGTAAGATTTTTTACTACTTTCATTATTTCCTCTTCGTTAGTTCCATTTAGAAAAATACTGCTTGTACAGCCTGTAATTGTGTGGCTCACATTATTATTTACTTTTGGTATTTTAGCTGCAAGGCTTGATCCAACATTCACAAAATACTGATTAAATCCATTGACAATTTCATTTTCATCATAAACCTCATCTTTTTCTTTTACAAAATATTTTGAAATACTAGTTTTTGCTTTATGATTCTTCATAACACTATTCATTACTCGCCATGTTGCTTTCATATCACCATTACTTTTATCTAATAATTTACTATAATATTCTTTCTTATGTTTCCTTATAATCCCTACTAATTTATTTTTATACTTTTTATATTTTTCTTCAGCGTTTTGACTTCGCAATTTCAAGAAACACGAATACAAATAATTCTTTTTTTTACAAGCATTTCTCAACCCTTTTGTCATCCATGGTTGGTCAACAATTTTTCTCTTTGTGTAATTTGTTTGTACACAATTTTTTTCATACAGAGTTTCCAAGATATTCATAAACTCATCATATGATCTGTTCACATCATCAACATACACTTTATTCCAGTCTTGTTTATCTAGATCCTCTTTTAATTTTTCCATAACTTTTTTTGATGTGTTTATGATCTTTTTCTTTGCGTTAACTTCTTTTGTGATACTTTGATCATTTTTATAGATTGTGAAAACTGGTAAATGATCACTTAAGTCGGTCGTTAAGATACCACCTATCACCTCTCCGTCTGTTATATTTGTGAAAATATTATCAATTATTGTGGCACTATGAGTTGTAATTCTTGTTGGCTTGGATATCAATGGATACATATTTAAACTGTACATTGAATTTATAAATGTACTGATGTTATAAATGTACTGATGTTATATGATTCAAGCTCCGTGGATTACGTTCCTACATTACATCTTGGATATGGGAAACAGACAAAACAGAGAACAACCTCCCGCAGCAGAATGCTACTGGACAGTTGCTAAGCTAACAGCTAGCTAGTTCTACTAGACCTTGCTGTACCTCAGTCCACTGCCTGTGTTGAAGTTTCAACCTGTGACATGCAAGGAGATTCTTCCTTCAACCCCCTGAAGAAATAACAGGTGAGTAAAATAGCATCAAACATGCAGCTCTATAAAAATGAACAGACCACTGCACTGTTAGCCTGTTATCATTTGAACTCTTTCTGCGTTGAAAAAATATACAGTAGTAGTTTCCACAAGACAAACATGTTTTATTAACATTATTTGAGGTCTGACACTGCACTGCATCTTTGAAAACATTTCTGCCATTTATCTGTTTCTGTAAGTTATTCGCACAGTTTTTCTGGGAGCATCGGTGACATGCTGTCAGAAAAAAAAGCAATCCTGTCATCAATGTGTACAGTTTAATAAGACTGTTTTGTTTATTGTCAAATATGAATTAATACTTTCTTTGTTTTACAGCAGCAACTGGCCACCAACTCCTTGCTGACAAAGGGTTTGATGTCAAGTCAGAGGTGGAAAAAGTGGAGCTAGTCTGAACCTGCCCCATTTTCAGCATCCAGGGCACACTGAGGAAAAGGTATGTATTGTACAAGGAGTGTTATGGCTTTTTGAAGCACTAATTGCAATAAAGTAAAAATATCTTTGTAAGGACAGGTGTTTCCGGCAGCGTGTACCGGTAACTGGCCCGGCGGGGCACAAAGATTTGCTTGCCCGCTGGGCCAACATGCATTTATGGAGCTGTCAGGCCTGTCATGATCCAAATATATTTATTTTAAATAAATTCTGTCGACCGTGACACCACATTGGTTGAAGTTTTTGAAGGACATCACGCTAATCCAATGAAAACTCACAGCACACCTCAGCTGGCTCAGTCATTCCCTCCCCAAATTGACCAAATGTATATACTGTATTCAAATCCATGTTTATTACAGTAATTGATTAATGAAATAGTCCACACATCCACAACATTAAACTGTCTAAAGTCTCCAAATTGTCAGAGAAGGCATAATTAAAAAATATATATTAGCAGGTTACTTTCTGTCCTTGTAGGCAGCTGCTGTCCTTTAACAAGTGAAATGACAAATACAAACACATCCTCTGGTATGTGTTGTTTCTGTTTGTGACTTATATAAATAATGTGTGTGCAACAATGCAATGTAATAATTGAATTAAAAATGAAACCATTTCAGTTTATTTATTTATTTTCTTACCCAAAAAATCTGGTAGAAACATCTTGATAACGTGCAAACTTCAGCTGTATTTAATCAGTATCTTTAAACATCATATCAAAATGAGAAACGCTTCTGTTGTAATCATCTTGACGTGCAGAAACAGTAGCATTATTTTTTTCTGTGTTTGAACCATTCTTCACTGCATGACTGTTTGCGTGTTTCTGCTTCAATTAAATCTGATTCTGCTTGTGAGACATTTAAAGATGTTTTGAACTTCTGGCAGGTCTCTCTGATGCTGTGGAGACTGGACCGGTGCCAAGGTCGTCAGCTATACTTCATCTGCCAGAGGGTCTGGATCGAGAACTGCAGGGGCACAGCATACCTCAAAAGAAAAAAACATGAAACTTTAAAATCTAGACCAAAATAAAGGAATTAAAGAAACATACAGATAAGTGTTAGTGATTTTTAATGTTTACTACTACAACCTGCAATAGGTCAACAATGGCTCCATGCTCAAAATGTCCTTGTGAAGATCAGCCAGCAGTGATGGGCTCATCAGGATGTCGTGGGTCAAAACGGAGGCTATTCAGCGTTCTCCTGGAAAACTTCTCGACGTCGAGTCATGCCTTAAATGACACCAACATGAAAAATGTGGTTGATATCAAACACATATTAGCAAATCTGTTTGTAGAAGTTTTTTTTTTAAATGTCCAAAAACTATTCCAGATCTTACAATTGTAGAAAACATTTAAAACCGTACATTTGTCATTGCCTTTATTTCTTATCTAGTGTCACTAGAAAACAACAACAATTAACACAATACAATAAACTACAATTGTACAATGTTGAATAGTTTTTTGACTGGAATAAGACAAAATAAGTGATATTGTATTATTCCAGTTGTTGGTGAAGTTTGACTGAAAGTCACCTTTCTGGGTATTTGTGTTATAAGCATAATATAAAATTTCTTCAGGAACACTGATTAAACTCACTTTAAAACTTGCAGCTCATCCAAGTAGCAGGTGCAGTTCGTTTTTGGGCTGGTCTCTTCCATGTACAAGGCAACTGGGTGCAGGTTGGTTTTGAGTGTGTTTCCAGCATGGTTGCAGCCACCTCCTTGTCTGCAAAAACAATCAAACACAATATACAACAATATTGTATGTGTCATTATGGAATTCACATGCAAAATATATTGTTTGTAATATATTTAAGATTTTCACACATTTGACTTTACGTCTAATAAAGTGTAAGCTGGATAAACAGCGTGTCAAAAGTGCAACAGTAAATACGTTCTCAAAGATAATTAAATTTTCCCAGGAAAGCTAATAAATGTATCTCTTGGGATAGTTCTTATTTTTCACATCACAACATCACCAATTGTCTCAGGTTTAATTTAAGACATAGTTTACAGAAATCAAATAAGAAATAAGGACGCTGTGAACATTTGTGTGACTGACTCAAACGTCATGTTTTTGTTTACATACTGTGCTATGAAGACATGGCGCTAGTTATAGCAGCTAACAGAAGATGTTAAACCTGTAACAATAACCAAATCAGTCTAAATATCAGAAGTATTGGCGTGAGAAATTTAAAACATTTATTTCTGACGCTTGGATATACAGGTTGTTGACGACACACGACTCACTCTGCTGGACATTCGCAAAAAGCCTGAAGGATTTCCCCATTTTCCATCAGCGCACACAATCACCTCCTCTCGTATCCGTGGCACAATGTTCAGGCATTTTGACCAGTTGTTGTCCACTATTTTAAGAAAAAAAGCTTCTAAATTACAACTCTCTATCATTACAAAGCTCCTCGGCTCCTTCCTGCTAGCCCCAACTTCCGTTTTCGATTTGACGTGGCATTTTGCCGTCCAATCAGAACGCTCATTTCAGGCGAGCTTTGCGTGATGACGTCAACTGGTAAAAGGTCTATTCTTGCATCACATTTTTAAAAACCCTTACCGCTGAAGCAGAATAGCAAAGGAAAATAAACCGTACATAAGTGGTGGGCATATGAACGCTAGATAGCGCTAAAGCGCTAATCCGCTTACAGTGGACCTAAACTTTTTGTCCGCGTTTTTGTGGATTGACTAACTTTTATAATTCATAAGCGGATTTGTGCTATTTTTATTTAAAATGCAGTACCGCTAATAACTAATTATCTATCAGTAAAAACCAATAAACTTATTTACAAGCTCTTATGCTGCTTGTTTTACCTTTTTCCCCACCGTAAAGAGCAGAGAGGAGGAAGGGTTGGAGGGGGAGGGGGGCAGAGCGGAGAACAGACTCGGATCTACCATGTAGGTAAATGATGCCGTTGCCTGGGGATCCCAATCAGCATGGGGCCCCGGCCCCGCCGCGCCCCGGCCAGTCACCTACATCCCTAACATTGATCCTGCTTGTTAATGTACATTTAACATAAAAATAATTATAGTTACGATGAAAACGATCATTAAATACGCAATAAAAAAAACGGTCGATTTCTTTATCCCCCTACTAAAAATGGACTATTCCATCTTGACATCTTCCGGGTCAGAGGTGAACTCAGGGGCTAATTCTGTGGCTAGCTGGCTGCGCTCGGTCTCTTCATAAATCCGCAGAGAACCCCGCTGTTTCAAGCCAAATTAACGCGGCCGGAGGATTTTATTGTGTGTTTTGTGTCGACCATTTGACGGTGAGTCGTTATTTTTATGTATTTTAGTTACTTTTCATTAAATCTGTTGACTACCTATAGACGCTGAACTCTGTGTCCAGCTGGTTGTTTTGGGTTACTAATGGATAAATCCGCAGAGAACCCCGCTGTTTCAAGCCAAATTAACGTGGCCGGAGGATTTTATTGTGTGTTTTGTGTCGACCATTCGACGGCGAGTCGTTAGTTTTATGTATTTGGGTTACTTTTATGTATAAATGCGGTGGCGACACACCCGTGTATTTGAGATTTAAAAGTGGTTTTAGGGATTAAAAGTTCATTCTATTTTTTGTTAATTTCGTGGCCGAATAGAATATATGTACGTAAAGTATTAAATAAATCCTTTGATTTTTGTAATTTCATCCTTTTAGGATCATTTTTGTTACTTTTCAGTTGGCAGTGTAGTGCAAATTTTGCATAACGCTGCCGGCTATATATAAATATATATATATATATATATATATATATATATATATATATATATATATATATATATATATATATATATATATATATATATATATATATATATATATATATATATAAATATATAAATAGCGGATTAGATTAGCTTCCCCTAATTTTCATAAGACATTTGTGCTTTTGAAATTGTGGACCTAAAAAAATTAATAAGCGTTTTAGAAATTGTGGAACTAATTTTTTAATTAGCGTTGCCCACCACTGCCGTACATGCTGGGTAAGAGCTGAAAGACATCTTTATGTGTCAGAGTGACAAAGTCACAGATTATATTGTGACATCAGAAGTCAGGGTGTGAAGCGTAGAGTCTGGACAGGATTAAACTAGTATGTTTTAATGCACATGTTCAAGCATGAGAGAGCGGAGGTGAGGGAGGATGTCAGAAAGGGAGAGCGTGTGTGTATTTTATGTGTGTGCATGATTTCGAGTCAGGCTCAAGGGGAGAGCAGCAGACAAGGTGAGGAGTGGATGCAGAGAGTAGCAGGTTGTCCTCGCTGAAGACTCTAATTTCTGTTTATGCCACCAAATCTGAACAAAAGTGCCTCACAGGTAGGAAGATTAATTATTTCAGCCATATCACTGTCGTATGCAGCCTAACATTGAAAACACATTTAAAAATACCTAAGTGAAATTTCTGGGTGTGTAAGCAGCATGTAAATAATGATTATATTACCAATCTTTCACCTATTATCAGTTAGATTCATACATTTATTCAAGTTTTTATCAGAAAACATGAAGATTTCAGGATATTTTGTGGTTTTTGTTCATAAAACATGCAAAATGCTTCAATGTTAAAACTATAATATTACGTGTTGTTTTTTTTCTGTTCAGGCCAGTATCTCTCTGAGCATTGCACAACGAAAAATACACTGAAACCTAAAAATACAGTACAATAACAGTAAGTTATAAATTGAATGAAACTATATATTTAGTCATCTGTTTCCTTTATTTGTGACTGATTGTGTAAATTAGCTAAATTCAAAGTAGTTCTTTTCATCGTTCATTTAATTTTGTTTCTATTTTATGTTTTAGCTCAGAAAAACTGATGACATGTTGTTAATCTTGTCCATAAAAGTGCAGCGCTTTATGCCTGGGAGAGAGAAAAATAAATCAGAGTAAATCATGAAAATTTGTGATATCCTAGTCCAGAATCAGGAGATTGAATCATGCTGTGATGTTGGACCAGGTAGTGAATTAAAACCTCGTCTTGTGTTATTAAAATGATACGTTAAAGGGATGCACATGAGTCTGAGAAACTTCCCATTTAGCTTCATCACACATCTTGAATTGCCTTCTCTTCATATCCTTCAGTCCATTTCATCCCACAAAAAAATAGATTTTTGTTTTTCATAGAATGTTGAATCAACATGGTTGATTTGGTTAGATATTTATATTATTTTCTCTATGAAAAATGCCAAAGATGTTTATCTAGACAAAAAATTGTACTGTATATTTATTTATTTTGGACATGATTTTATTCTAAAATGATTGTCAACTCTAAATGCTGCCATCAGAATGTTAGATTTGCATCTTTGCATTTGAGTTCATTGATTTCTGAACAGAAATGTAGTAGTAGTAGTGACCAACTTCAGGTTGGTCACTACTGTTGAAGAATTACTTTGAACTGATCAAATTCCTAAGACCGAAGCCCGAAGAGGAGATGTGGGTCCCCCTTCCCATGGGCTCACCACCTATGGGAGGGGCCAAAGGGGTCAGGTGCAATGTGGGATGGGTGGTGGCCGAGGGCGGGGACCCTGGCGGTCTGATCCTCGGCTACAGAAGCTGGCCATTGGGACATGGAATGTCACCTCTCTGGTGGGGAAGGAGCCTGAGCTAGTGTGTGAGGTTGAGAGGTTCCGGCTAGAAATAGTCGGACTCACCTCAACGCATGGCTCTGGCTCTGGAACCAGTTTCCTTGAGAGGGGTTGGACACTCTTCCACTCTGGAGTTGCCCCTGGTGAGAGGCGCCGAGCAGGAGTGGGCATACTTGTTGCCCCCCATCTTGGTGCCTGTACGTTGGGGTTCACCCCGGTGAACGAGAGGGTAGCCTCCCTTCGCCTACGTGTGGGGGGACGGGCTCTGACTGTTGTTTGTGCCTATGCGCCAAACGGCAGCGCAGATTACCCACCCTTTTTGGAGTCCTTGGAGGGGGTATTGGAGAGTGCGCCTCCTGGGGACTCCCTTGTTCTACTGGGGGACTTCAACGCTCACGTGGGCAATGACAGTGAGACCTGGAGGGGTGTGGTTGGGAGGAACGGCCCCCCTGATCTGAACCCGAGTGGTGTTCTGTTATTGGACTTCTGTGCTCGTCATGGATTGTCCATAACGAACACCATGTTCAGGCATAAGGGTGTACATATGTGCTCTTGGCACCAGGACACCCTAGGTCGCAGTTCGATGATCGACTTTGTTGTCGTCTCATCTGATCTGCGGCCGCATGTCCTGGACACTCGGGTGAAGAGAGGGGCGGAGCTGTCCACTGACCACTACCTGGTGGTGAGTTGGCTCCGATGGTGGGGGAGGATGCCGGTCAGACCTGGCAGACCCAAACGTATTGTGAGGGTCTGCTGGGAACGTCTGGCAGAGTCTCCCGTAAGACGGAGCTTTAACTCCCACCTCCGGGAGAGCTTTGAACACGTTCCGAGGGAGGCGGGGGACATTGAGTCCGAGTGGGCCATGTTCCGCGCCTCTATTGTCGAGGTAGCTTATCAGAGTTGTGGCCGCAAGGTTGTTGGTGCCTGTCGTGGTGGCAACCCTCGAACCCGGTGGTGGACACCGGCGGTGAGGGATGCTGTCATGCTGAAGAAGGAGTCCTATTGGGCCTTTTTGGCCTGTGGGACCCCGGAAGCAGCAGATAGGTACCGACAGTCCAAGCGGCATGCGGCTCGGGTGGTTGCTGAGGCAAAAACTCGGGCGTGGGAGGAGTTCGGAGAGGCCATGGAGAATGACTTCCGTACGGCTTCGAGGCGATTCTGGTCCACCATCCGGCGTCTCAGGGGGGAAAGCGGTACGCGACCAACACCATTTATGGTGGGGATGGCGTGCTGTTGACCTCAACTCGGGATGTTGTGAGTCGGTGGGCAGAATACTTCGAAGACCTCCTCAATCCTACTGGCACGTCTTCCACTGAGGAAGCGGAGCCTGGGGACTTTGGGTCGGGCTCTCCAATCTCTGGTGCTGAGGTCACCGAGGTGGTTAAAAAGCTCCGCGGTGGCAGGGCTCCGGGGGTGGATGAGATTCGCCCTGAGTTCCTTAGGGCTCTGGATGTTGTGGGGTTGTGTTGGCTTACGCGACTCTGCAATATCGCGTGGACATCGGGGGCAGTTCCCTTGGATTGGCAGACTGGGGTGGTGGTTCCCCTATTCAAAAAGGGGGACCGTAGGGTGTGTTCCAACTATAGGGGGATCACACTCTTAAGCCTCCCTGGTAAGGTCTATTCAGGGGTTCTGGAGAGGAGGGTCCGTCGGATAGTCGAACCTCGGATTCAGGAGGAGCAGTGTGGTTTTCGTGCTGGTCGTGGAACACTGGACCAGCTCTACACCCTCAGCAGGGTCCTGGAGGGCGCGTGGGAGTTTGCCCAACCAGTTTACATGTGCTTTGTGGACTTGGAAAAGGCATTCGACCGCGTCCCTCGGGGGGTTCTGTGGGGGGTACTCCGGGAGTATGGGGTACCAGGCCCATTGATATGGGCTGTTAGGTCCCTGTACGACCGGTGTCAGAGCTTGGTCCGCATTGCCGGCAGTAAGTCAGGCTCGTTTCCAGTGAGAGTTGGACTCCGCCAAGGTTGCCCTTTGTCACCGATTCTGTTCATAACTTTTATGGACAGAATTTCTAGGCGCAGCCAAGGTGTTGAGAGGATCCGTTTTGGTGGCCTTAGAATCGCTTCTCTGTTTTTTGCAGATGATGTGGTCCTATTGGCTTCATCAGATCGTGATCTACAGCTTTCGCTGGAGCGGTTTGCAGCCGAGTGTGATGCGGCCGGGATGAGGATCAGTTCCTCCAAATCCGAGGCCATGGTCTTGAGCCGGAAAAGGGTAGCATGCCCTCTCCGGGTCGGGGAGGAGGTCCTGCCCCAAGTGGAGGAGTTTAAGTATCTCGGGGTCTTGTTCACGAATGAGGGAAAACTGGAGCGTGAGATCGATAGGCGGATAGGTGCAGCATCCGCAGTGAAGCGGGCGCTGTACCGGTCTGTCGTGGTGAAGAGAGAGCTGAGTCGAAAGGCAAAGCTCTCAATTTACCGATCGATCTACGTTCCCACCCTCATCTATGGTCATGAGCTTTGGGTTGTGACCGAAAGAACGAGATCTCGGATACAAGCGGCTGAAATGAGTTTTCTCCGCAGGGTGTCTGGACTCTCCCTTAGAGATAGGGTGAGAAGCTCAGTCATCCGGGAGGGACTCGGAGTAGAGCCGCTGCTTCTCCACATCGAGAGGAGCCAGTTGAGGTGGCTCGGGCATCTGGTTAGGATGCCTCCTGGACGCCTCCCTGGTGAGGTGTTCCGGGCATGTCCCACCGGGAGGAGACCCAGAGGAAGACCCAGGACACGCTGGAGGGACTATGTTTCTCGGCTGGCCTGGGAACGCCTTGGGATTCCCCCAGAGGAGCTGCTCCAAGTGGCTGGGGAGAGGGAAGTCTGGGCCTCCCTACTTAGGCTGCTACCCCCGCGACCCGACCCCGGATAAGCGGACGAAAATGGATGGATGGATGAAATTCCTAAGACATTAACTTGTAAAATCCAACTAAAGATCAGTGACCAACCAGTGATCAAATGTAACAGGTTTATTCTTTAGAAAATTCACTTCATCCAATCAGTTTAGGACAAACATTTTAGCTTCCAACCCACAAAATGATAGTGATAGTGACTTGTGTCCTCATCTATTATTGATTTAAACACAAACCTGTTAAACAAAACCATTCTAACATGAACATCCATGATACTTTTTTATTTAGTTGTGACAACTGTTTTTTATCTTTTGTAACAATCGTTGAACCATACCATAATCAAACCATTTTAAATTTTAGTTAACATTTGGAAATCATCTAAAGATCCATCACATTCATTCACCCTTTATTTATACAGGTTAATCCATTTGAGTGTTATTAAGCATGGTGTTTGATGACCCAAGATGCGGCCGCAACATTAACCACTGGTTTCAGACTTTGTCTACATCCTTTTAGGTCATATACTTTGTAAACCTTTGATAAATGTGGAACAAGGGTTATTGCATTCAAACTTAATGAAGCATGAGAAAATGAAGAACTTGGAGTTTTGGGATCTTTTAAATTATAATAGAAAATATTGCAAATTAAAAAATTTAAATAAAAATAAAAAACATTTTAAACAGACTATAAAAATGCCCCACACATAAAAAAAATATTTCTGGCAGGAATAAGTAGTAATAAAATAAAATTAAACAGACAAAGAAGGTGGTGGCAATTCATTGCAATGCAAACAATGAACGCACCAGTGACAGCTTTTTGTGCCTGGTGTATCTTTTTTTTTCTTTTGTATACTGGACGTTTTAGTCAGAAAGAACACAATGCACCCTGATGAAACACAAAATAAAGCAACTGCAGGAGATAGAAAAGACTTCTGTCTCATTAAAATGTCTGGAAAATAATCATTTTTTAATTTCTTATGTAGCACCTCTGCACACTTTATGCTGAAAACCTAAAATGGAGGGTGCTTGGGTTCGGTATCAATCTGGTACCCCAATCGGTGTGCAGCACCAATGACCTAGTTTAATACAAATAGGACCCAGAGAAACAGTGTAATTTGAGGCAAAATGATTCAGCCTTAATTTATTAAACTAAATAACCTAATAGTGAGTGACAGGAAGTTTAACTAGTCACCACCATAAACTTTATAGCCGGAAAACTCTTAAAATTTAAACAAAATACCTCTTCACATAAGGCAGAACAAAAGGAATATTACAGGTCTTTTTTTTTCTTTTCACCAAAGAACAACAGTAAATGTCCATGTACATCAATATACACAGTCCTGTACAAAAAGTAACCCAGTCAATTTATTACTCACAACCTCCAGAAGAGTGGGAAAAACGTTGCAGGCCTGTTACAAAAACCCAGAGTTTTTGTAAATCCCAGAGGAAACTTTGAGAACGTTGCAATTCACTCGTCCTCTTCTTCTCCCACGTCCATTGAACGCAGCAGCAGAGCCCGCGAAACTGAAACTCCTCAACTCAAAGCTCGCCAGGACTATTTGCGTCTGTATCCTCTCGTCCCTCCCTTCGCGTCGACCAAGCTCCTCCAACTTTGTCTTAAATTTGTCCTCACCAAGGCGCTTTGTCCAACTTTCTCCCTCTTGAGTCTGTATCTTCTCACTTTTTCCTCTCTCGTCTGCCCGGCTCGGTTCTGCATCAACCCGCTTCGTCCCGCCTTCCTCCTCCCTCTTCACCAATCACGAGTCACGCACTGGACGAGCAGTCCCAGTGACCAATCAGGAGGCTCACCTACTGGACGAGCAGTCCCAGTGACCAATCAGGTGGCTCAACCAAATAAATACACAGTGCATCTTACGTCAAACTAATACTTCTTCCACATGCAATATTTACATAAAATAATGCTCAATTGATTTACAAAATACAGTTTTATTTACTTAGTAACTATATTTACCCTTAATATTATTTAAATATTAAAGTAAGGGAAAATACAAGTGTATTTCTTTCAGAAACAAGAATATGAAAAACCCATAACTGTCATCAATGTTATGCATTAGTAAATAAATGTTTACTTTTAATATATTTGTGTTTTGTCTTGAATTATGTAAGACTTCTATTAACCTCATTGTTACCTTGTAGAAACCTCAGTTTATCCACTGGGCTACATCTTCCCCCTGCTAGAAGATTTTGATGTCCTCATCAAATCAAAAGTTAGACAACTAACAGAGGCTAACATTAAAACTAGTTTTAATGAGAACTTAACCTTGAACATGTTTCACACATGGCCAGGGGGTGACACCAGAAGGTATGGCAAAACTGGCTTCTGGGGACTTGGTAGGTTCCACTTCCCACCAACACTCCATGGCTGAAGACTGTCACTGGCTGGTCAGAAGGCTTGCCGAGTTCATCGTAGGTCAATCGAACTACAGGTCGAACAATTCTCCTTGATCTTTCAGCAGGCATACGTACTGAGTTGAGGTCTGTTTCCTCCACTAGGTCATCAAGTGCTGGAGCAGGGATAGTGGCGTCGTCTGAGTAGGTACTAGGAACTGCCTCTAACTCTCCCAAGTCTTGGACTGATCTTGGTTGGTCAGTTTCACTGGTGGTGAGCCCAGATAATCTGTTGGAAAACTCTGGATGAGTTAGCAGTCCATCCAAGTCAACTCCCAATGGTTTGGATAAGTATACTTCCTCGTACTCTGAGTCTGAGTACATTTCCTCATCCCTGTGGGAAGACCTTTGGAGTCCACTTTCCCTTTGTAGTTGTGCTCTTGTCATACATCTCTTTGGTGGTTCTGTCTCACTATCATCCAATGGAAGTCTCACAAGGTATCCAATAGGCAACAAGTGATTCCGATGAACCGTCTTCTCTGGACCTCCACCTCGTTCAGGTTTAATTGTGTAAACAGGGAGATTGGGTAATTTATCCACAACAAGGTAAGGCATAGGTCTCCATTTGGTTTTCAGCTTTTGTTTTCCTGTCACACCAAAGTTTTCCAGTAAGACTCTGTCACCTTTTTCCAGAACTTGTTCTTTCACATGCTTATCGTGAGCTACCTTGTTCCGTTTATGGTTCTTGTCAGCGGTCTCTGTCGCCAAGTTGTAAGCTCTCTCAAGATCTTTCTTCAGCTTGGTGACATACTGATGGTAGGAGACAGACTTTTGACTTTCATCCGACACACCAAAGCAAATGTCTATTGGTAGCCGAGCCTCTCGTCCAAACATTAACAAGTAAGGCGAGTATCCTGTTGCTTCATTTTGAGTGCAGTTGTAAGCGTGAACCAACTGACTTATCTTTTGACTCCACTTGTTCTTTTGCTTCGGCTCAAGGGTTCCAAGCATCGATAGAAGTGTACGGTTGAATCTTTCGGGCTGGGGATCTCCTTGCGGATGATAGGGAGACGTTCTTGACTTACGGATCCCAAGCATCTTTAAGAGGTCTTTGATCAGTCTACTTTCAAAATCCCTCCCTTGGTCTGAATGTATTCGTGCTGGGAGTCCATAATGCACGAAGTAACGCTCACAAAGAATCTTTGCCACCGTGGCAGCCGTTTGATCCTTAGCCGGGAAGGCTTGGGCATACCGCGTAAAATGATCTGTCACAACTAGGATGCTGGAAAACCCCTGCGAGTCTGACTCAAGTGATAGAAAATCGATGCACACAAGGTTGAGCGGGCCTTGACTTGTTATCTGATTTAAAGGAGCAGCTCGCTGCGGAAGTGATTTACGAGTGATGCATCTTCCACAGTTTTTTACATATTGCTCAACCTGAGCTCCCATCTTGGGCCAATAGAACCTGTCACGGACAAGTCCAAGAGTTTTTTCCACTCCCAGGTGCCCAGATTCGTCATGGAGTGATTTTAACACCATGGAGACATGTTCTGTAGGGAGCACTATCTGGTGAATTTCATCTCCAGAAGATCTCTTAACTTTTCTATAGAGCAAACCCTCTTTGATGACAAGTTTACTTGCCTCTCTGTTTAGCAAGTTAGCCACAGTGTTATCCCCTGGTGAAAATGGCGTGCCCTGCCAAAGTGATTGCTTAATGGGAGCGATTGCTGGGTCTGCATCCTGGGCTTGAATGATATCGTTGTGGCTAAGTCGCATCAAACAACCCAGATCGAGGCGAACTGGATAAGCGTAGCAGGCAGGAATGCCTTCAGGGGAAACTCCTAGAGACTCTGCGACTGTGATTGTCTCGTCACAAACTTTTGGTGTGTTGATCTGCTTACACAATGCTTTGACACTTTCAGGTGGCACAGTTTGCCAGTCTTTATCTTCTGTTGGTAAGGGGTTTCGTGATAGCGCATCAGCGTCGAT
>JBBPBX010027579.1:0-16237 GCA_038048925.1 Garcialebias charrua
ATTTAAAGGAAACTTTGACTAACAGAGATGAGGAGACATCAGGCTGAACAACGAGAGGAAGTGGCTGCTGAAGAAATGTCCGAGTTTCTGGAAACAACAGATGCAGATTATAAAGAGGAACAATGTCGTTTAAAGGACAAACTGCAACACAACAAACCCCAAGTGGTCCCTGCAGGTGTTCAGCAGAAGGTGCTGATTAAAGAAGAAGCTCCTGAAGTACGTGCACCCACTACCGGTACTTAATTTAATTAGTAATAAACATCAGCAGTAAAGTTACTTTTGTTTGCTTGGTGTGGACCAACAGGATCCAGAGACCCTCAACATAAAAGAGGAAGAGGAGGAACTGTGGACCAGTCAAGAGGGAGAGCAGTTTTGTGTGAAAAAGGAGACTGATGACACCGGGTTTGCATTCACTGCTGTTCCTTGGAAGAATGAGGAAGAAGAGGAGAAGCCTCTGTTTTTACAGCTTCATCAGCACCAAGTAAAAGAGGAAGATCTTCCAAACAGCAGCTCAGCTGACCAGATGAAAACAGCAACTGGTGGAGAGGAATGTGGAGAAGGAGAAACTACCAGGAACCCAGATCTAAATACTTATGGAGATGATTGCAGCTCTTCAGAGACTGAAGTCAGTGAGGATGATGAAGGTGATGAGGTGAAGGACTCTGACTCTCAGATAAAAGACTTGTCAGACTCTGGGTCAGAACCTGAAGACGGTGACAAAGACTGGAAGGAGAGCAGAGCTCCTGAGTCAGACGTACACACTGTCAACAAGTCTTGCAGCTTCACTGAGCATGGGAAACAATTTCACAAGACGAGTCAGTCAGTGACGTCTTCAAGTTGTTTGGTTATCGAGGAACATTTAAAAGTGAAGAAAACTGGAGGCTCACTCAAGAAAAAACAGTCAAGACAGAACTCATTTAGTTGTGAAGACTGTGGAAAAATATTTAACCAAAATGGTAGTCTAAAGAAACACATGATAGTTCACACAGGACAGAAAGCATTTGCTTGTGATCTTTGTGGACAAAGGTTTGGACAGAAGTCAAATTTAAACACACACATGATAGTTCACACAGGACAGAAAGCATTTGCTTGTGATCTTTGTGGACAAAGGTTTGGACTGAAGTCAACTTTAAACAAACACATGATAGTTCACACAGGACAGAAAGCATTTGCTTGTGATCTTTGTGGACAAAGGTTTGGACAGAAGTCACATTTAAACAAACACATGATAGTTCACACAGGACAGAAAGCATTTGCTTGTGATCTTTGTGGACAAAGGTTTGGACAGAAGTCAAATTTAAACACACACATGATAGTTCACACAGGACAGAAAGCATTTGCTTGTGATCTTTGTGGACAAAGGTTTGGACAGAAGTCAACTTTAAACACACACATGATAGTTCACACAGGACAGAAAGCATTTGCTTGTGATCTTTGTGGACAAAGGTTTGGACAGAAGTCAACATTTAAAAAACACATGATAGTTCACACAGGACAGAAAGCATTTGCTTGTGATCTTTGTGGACAAAGGTTTGGACTGAAGTCAACTTTAAACACACACATGATAGTTCACACAGGACAGAAAGCATTTGCTTGTGATCTTTGTGGACAAAGGTTTGGACGGAAGTCAACTTTAAACACACACATGATAGTTCACACAGGACAGAAAGCATTTGCTTGTGATCTTTGTGGACAAAGGTTTGGACGGAAGTCAAATTTAAACAGACACATGATAGTTCACACAGGACAGAAAGCATTTGCTTGTGATCTTTGTGGACAAAGGTTTGGACGGAAGTCACATTTAAACAGACACATGATAGTTCACACAGGACAGAAAGCATTTGCTTGTGATCTTTGTGGACAAAGGTTTGGACAGAAGTCAAATTTAAACACACACATGATAGTTCACACAGGACAGAAAGCATTTGCTTGTGATCTTTGTGGACAAAGGTTTGGACTGAAGTCAACTTTAAACGAACACATGATCAGGGCCGGCCCAAGGCATAAGTAAACTAACGAGCGGCTGCTTGGGGCCCCGTGGCCACTAGGGGGCCCCCTAAGTGGAAGCACAGGTTTTTCGGAAGTTAGTGAAGTGTTGAGGAAGAAGTAACATAAGCAGGTCAAATGTGTGTAAAGGTTGTTCAATATTTTTTAAGTTCAGATTTAGCAAATTGTTGCATACATATGCATAGTTTTAATAAACAATTATTCAACTAAAAAAACAACTTTAAAACCATTTTACGTGGTTTCAAGTAATTGTTCCTTTATCGGTACATAAAAAAGAAAACAACAACAACAAAAAACAGGAACATGTCTGCAAAAACCAATGCAGACATGTTCCTGTTTTTGATTTTCTACATCTGCCTTATAATCTGTCTGTTTTGCTACTTTGATATCTTTGTTTTAACTTGTTAAAAAAAAATCTGTATTTCTCTCTTATGTTTATCTATTGTTGATTGTTCAAGGAAAATGTACTGTTGCTGTTGTCTTCATTCTTTAGTTTGTAGACAGGTCTCTCTTGTAAATGAGTCCTCGAGGCTCAATGAGATTAACCTGACTAAATCACATCTGTTTTTAACATAAATCTATTTTCTTAAAAAAAAAAAGGTTTGACAGAGGAATCGTTCATGTACATCAGTTATTCAACAAAGACGGCAACACTTACACTCTTATAGTGAATTTTTAACTACATATATCTTTCCAGTACTACCGAGAGAATTTGCAATTGTGTTTGATGCCATTCCATCTGGTGTGAAAATATTGATGTCAAATCCTGTACAAAACAGTACGGACTATTTAACAGAAGAATTATTCATTGGAAACTCTGACCCATTTTTAAGCGAAAAAACAAATGTATTAGATAATTAATAATTAGAGAATATATCAGTAAACCTGCTTCTATATTCTTCTGGGATAATTCATTTAATGATATCTGTTGGAAAAATGTTCTGTTACCTAGAAAATACTTTAAAACTAATAAGATTCGAGAAGTGTCCCTAAAGATTCTGCATAAATGTTATCCTGTAAACTATATAATCTCCAAGTACCGTCCGAACGTAGACCCAATGTGTTCACTCTGCCACAGCTCTGAGGAGACCATCATCCATCTCTTCTGGGACTGTTCTTATACTCAGGTGTTCTGGAAAGACATTTTCCTGTTTGTAAATAGAAAGTTAGAAATTGACCTACCATTTGATGCTAAAACTATCTGTTTGGTTTCTTTTATTCGAATATTTCAAGTAAGAAAGTTTTTGTTGTAAATTTAATACTAATATTAGCCAAATTTTACATCCACAGCTGTTAATTCTCCATGCTAAAACCTAGATTTATAGTGTTTTTTACTAAATCTCTTCTTACTTATCTACTTTAAAGTATTGTACCAATGCAAAAGCTCTAAAAACTAAAACACTTTGTAACGAATTTCTGTTAAGCTGCCCAAAACATACTTTCATGTGATTATTAGCCTTTTTTGTAATTTTTGTTATGCATGCCTTATGTCTCGAGCCATGTTTGTCATTGTAGGATTTTGTTGTACCTGTTTTGTATTAAAAAAAAAAAAAATTAACCTGCCTAAATAAAGGTTGAATGAAAAAAAAGAAAAGATGTTTCACAAACAATAACGCAAAGCGATTCTGTTCGCCCTTGTCGGCCACCGTAGTTCAAACCCACGTGGAAAATCAAAACAATATGGCGGCCAACACCGGCTTCAAGTAAGCTCGTTCCAACTGCACATTTTTCAAACAAATGCATGTTTTTCGTGTTAATTTACTAATACCTATTATATAAATACATCAAGTAAGGTTTCAGATGAGATCTAATTGCTGATGTATAGTTTTGAATTTAGTAAATCGCGCGTCTGCGTCAGTCCTTTTTTTTCAAACTCGTATGAATTACTTTCCACGAATAAGTTATTTTCCAGGATTTTCTTCCTTGCTCTGCTGTTTCGTCTGAAAGTTGTTATTTTTTTTGTTCTGGACTGATGTGTTGTCTTTTATTTCCATTAAATATTAGGACGGCGGAGCCTCTGGAATATCACAGGAGCTTTCTGGTTTGTGATTTTCACATTTGTTTATTTGTAACACTTAAACATTTATATTTAAGATTATTATTTAGCCCGCAAATGTTGAATTTCCAGAAAGAAAACTGTAGACCCGATGGACGGGAGCTGTCTGAATTCAGAACCACGACTTTGAACATTGGTAAGTTGTGAATATTTTGACCCACTGTCACAGCTGACTCTTTTATTCAGCACACACTCAGTTTTTTTTATTATTACTGTATTTAATTTTGTTTAGGGTCCATATCTACAGCAGATGGCTCAGCCCTGGTGAAGATGGGAAACACCACGATCATCTGTGGAATCAAAGGGGTACACAGCGCTTCAAAACACTGTTTCAAATACAGGTAGTCCTCGACTTACGACGGAGATCCGTTCCTACGCGACGTCGTAAACCGGTTTTCGACGTAAGTCAGATTATACATACGTACTGCGCCATATACATGTACAGTACTGTATTACCAAGCACTTAGCCTATCCTAACACAGTACCCTACATAATAATCAAAAAACACATACTGTACGTTTGGGAGCCATAATGAAGGGCAAAAAGAGTTAATGGCCTACTAGGATGCTGTTGACGCCATTTTCCTCGGTCCATCCGCCGTACCTGTAATCTGTTTTCCGTTTACGACGTAAAACCGCGTTCACAGTACAATACAGTATTCCTCCACCGCTGCACTGCGTACAGTACAATATTTTCGACCGCTGCACCGCGTACAATATTTTCCGCTGCTGCTTTACGTTTACGACGTAAAACCGGTCCATCCGCCGTATTCTGCATTCTGTTTACAACGTAAAACCGCGTTCACAGTACAGTGCAGTGTATTCCTCTGCCGCTACGTTGACGACATATTTCGCATTCATTTACGACGTCAAACCGCGTTCACAGTCCAGTCCAGTGTATTCCTCCGCCGCTACGTTTACGACGTAAAACCGGTCCATCTGCCGTATTCCGCATTCCGTTTACAACGTAAAACCGCGTTCACAGTACAGTGCAGTGTATTCCTCCGCCGCTACGTTTACGACGTAAAACCGGTCCATCCGCCGTATTCCTGCACCGCGTACATTTCAATACTGTATTCTTCTGCCGCTGCGTCACGACGTTTATGACGTAAAACTGCATAACTCGAAATAAGGCTTTTCATAGTAAATGGGAGATGCGTCGTAACCACGAAACGTCATAACTCGAGACCGTCGTAACCCGAGGACTACCTGTACTTTATTGTAACTCTACTTCAGCTTACAAAATCCTACATTTTCAGTTCAGCCTATTATAGATGATTTATTGACCAACCATTTTTTGATCCTGCATAAATGAATTGCAGGTCTCTCTCGTAAATTAGTCCTTGAGGCTCAATGAGACTAACCTGTATAAAGGTTCAATAAAAAAAAAAAACATTTTCATTATTTTCCTTAAAACATAACAAACATGTGTCTGTGTGCAGGAGCTGGCCAACCCTACGGTGGATGCACCTGGTAAAGGTTACATTGGTAAGTATGGTGCAAAAGTATCAAGTGCTAATCTATAAAAAAGAAAAGGCGCAGCCTCCTTTTTGTTAAATACAAATTTCTCAAACGTGTGTGAACTTTTGCTCTAAGCTGCTATTTTGATTCAAGTGTTTTGCGTATGTAGCTATGATGGTTATGGTTGTACGGCAATAACAGATGAGGATTCTAATAAACAAAACACTGACTGCAGCGTTCTTTCTGTACTCTTGAAGTGCCCAACGTGGACCTGCCGCCTCTGTGTTCGTCCCGCTTCCGGTCGGGCCCGCCAGGAGAACAGGCCCAGGCTGCTAGCCAGTTCATTGCAGATGTTATTGAAAGGTTGGATAAACCCTCAACATGCTCTTGTAGTTTTCCACTGCGGTTTGCTCACTCGTCGTCGTTGCATGTTTGTGCTGCAGCTCTGAGGTGATCAAGGCAGAAGACTTGTGCATCGACAGAGGAAAGGTGAAAACTTATAAATGAGCACATAAACTAGTGACGACTGTGACTGTTGGGTCATAATTCAGCTGGTTCTTGTTGCAGCTCTGCTGGGTCCTTTATTGTGACATCATGTGTCTCGACTATGATGGGAACATTCTGGATGCTTCTGTCGTCGCCCTGCTGGCTGCCCTGAATAACAGTAAGTGCTTTGAATGTGGAGCGGTCTACAACTAGAGAGGGGAAAACATGGTTACAGGAGTCCCTTGCTACTTCGCGGTTTGTTTATCGCGGTTTTTCAAAATAAGATTGGACATGACACACAATTGGCTTATTTTAAATTATTTAGCACCTGCTGCACATTTGTGCAGCCCAGAGCTGCAGAATAAGCTTCCTCATGCAGCTTTGTGCAGTCCATACTGCAGGATAAATTTCCTGCTGCAGTTAAACAGCTGATCAGATGTTCAGTGAGCAGAGCAGAGGGCGTGGCCAAGAGCGCTTATAGGCATGAGGTATCTCTGCAGACAGAAGGCATGGTGTAGTGGCAGAGAATCGGACTTGTTATCCGAAGGACCCAGGTTGGAACCCCGGCTACGGCACACCTTGGGGTGTCTATGAGTGCACATCTATTTTCCCCAGCTCCCCGAGCGCGACAACGCTGCTCACTACACCACCTGGTGGTGGTTGGGTTAAATGCAGAAGACCAATTTCGTCTGTCAAGTATGGGAACATACACAGATGACAAATGTGACAAATTATTATTATATCTGGGGGGGCCACATCTGATTGAACGAAGCGTATCCGGGGGACACATCTGATTGGACGACAGCAAAATAGGCGTGTCTGGAGGGCCACATCTGATTGGACAGAAAAAAAGCTGTTTGTATTAAGCCTCGGATATAGTTGACGCGTCGCATAGGGCGCGCGGCCAAAGTGACGCAAACGCGACGTCCCCGCCCCCGCGCTTTGGCCAGCGCGTTGGTTTCGCGCGTGGTCGTGCACCTCCCAAATTTTGAAGCTCCGCAAGCCTAGCGCGCGCGCCGAATTGATTGACAGGTCGGGTAGGGACCTCCCCGACAGCCTTCACGCCAGAATCTGCAACTGTCTGCGCCGCTGTGGTCGTGGAAACGGCGTCGCGACGCATGGAGGAATGTTTTTTATGTGATTCAAATGTTTTAAATTCCCCGAGCGAGCGGAAAGCCATTTGTTTTTGTTGTGTGATTTCAAACAGTTCTTCTTCTACGGTAGATTTCTTCTTCTACACCCTTTCTTGCAACATATGCACAGGTTTTAGAGGGTACTGCCGCCTGCTGGTCAGTAAAAGAACAGCACTTTGCCATGCGCTGCCGTGCCACACTATAAACGCATGCACAGTGCGCGCGCAGCACGCGCGCTCCAGCTTGCGGACCAAAGCGCGACTATATCCGAGGCTTTAACCACAGACATATTATGTCTATATAGTGTTAACTGGTTCGACATTAGCGGCGTCTCCATAACTTCTCTTTCCACCTTTCTTAACGCAGAACTTCCAGTTACATTTCAAAATAAGAGCAACATAAATAAGTACAGGGGAGGGCTAAATGTTTGTTTTTTTAATACCTAGCCATTACATTAAAGCTGCTATACGTAGTTTTTGGAACACGCTGGAACTTAGAAAAATTTTGAACAGAGACACGTTTCTGGTCCCTCCCCCTTGCTCTCGGCTCAACTGCAGCTCAGCCTCCATAGCTCCGCCTCCACTGCATGTCCTGTCGCAGCCGCTGCGATGTTCTGTTTATATGTTAATCAAACGTTCTAAAAAATAAAATAAAAACATGGAGCGCTGGTCCAGCACACCAGAACACCAGGAAATCTGCAGAGCCTCACGCAGCCACGTTGAACCCTAATTTAATTCGCTCGTGACAGATTCATTCATTTCAGTCATGGAGTCAGCGGAGGAGGAAGCGATCACTTGACTTTTGGTAAAAAAAAACAAAAGAAAAGTCCAGATCAGGGATGAAGAAGGGGAATTTAATACATTTGTGTCGCATACAAAACAGTCCTGCATCGCTTTGCAATCCTTTGAACAAGAACGTGCACGGCCGCTGGGGCTGGGACAGGCGGGGGTGTGGGTTAGGGGCGTGAGAAGCTCTGTTTTTATTGGCTGGTTAAAAACTCTGTTTTTATTGGCTGGTTAAAAACTCTGTTTTTATTGGCTGGTTAACGGCGGGTCACTGTGGGTTTTTAGAAATGCTTTTAGTACCACCTGGAGAAGCAAAGGGACAATAGTTTTTTTCAGAGATTACTTTGTCTAACATCAGTCTGTCAGGAGATAGTGACAGAGTGAAGAAATATGTAAAAAAAATATTTTTAGAAAAGTTACATATAGCAGCTTTAAAAAACAAAATCCGGTTTGGTTGTTGAATAATGTGAAAATAGTTACAATCGATTAATAAAGAAAGAAAAATAAAGTAACCAAAATAATACTTAAACTGGCATTGGGACAAAGGATGTTTCCTTTAACTTCACATTTTCTTGTTCAACCTTTTAAATCAGTCACTGCAGATGAGTGATGGTCAGTTTCTGTAAGATTTCTGCAACTGGACCAGGTACAGTATTTCTGTTTACTGGTTAGCTTCCTCAGCTGTCTCACATTTTAAGGGTCAATCCTACTCCATGTTTCAGCTCCTTTCATAGATCAGCTCTCATAGAAGAGCACTTCTAAAGAGGGAATTTTGTTTTCAGCTTTTGTTTTGGACCATTATCTCATTACAGGACTCATGATCTTTAATTGAGACCAGACTTTTTGACAAATGGGAGCCGGTTTTGCTTCAGATGCTTCATATTTCATTGTACCCAGACCACACTCAAGCCAACCTGTGTCAGATCCTACAACCCAAGAACAAAAGAGAATCTTCTTGTGTTTGACAGCAGATATGACACTGTTTCTTAGAAACCTTCAGTAAAAAACAAAAAAAGACCTGACGTAACTTACCTAAAGAGCCAGTAAATACAGCTAGCCAATCAGTGTTTGCCCTTTAGAAACACCTATTCTCCAGAAACGCCCACTTTTGGTCTGCAGAGAACACCTTCTCCATGCAGGTGGCAGGGAGCTGAAATCATGACGTTCTGTGTCTTTTAGAGCGTTTAGAGTTTATAAACATTGTTTAGAATATTGCAAGAGTGGGAAGGGTTTAAAACGCCTTTATATATATAAAAACTAAAATAAACTACTACTTGTACTACTATTCCTATTCCGCAGTTTTTCACTTATCGCAGGTCTTCAGGGTACGGATCCCCTGCGATAAATGAGGGACCACTGTATTTGGCTTTCTATTTTTTATGTGGGAATTTTGCAGAGGAGCAAAGGTATTTTTATTTTAGTCGTTTAATTTAGTTTCTTCCCAACAGCTCAGCTCCCAGAGGTCACCATCAACAAGGAGACGTGTTTACCAGAGGTGAATTTCGAAAAGAGACACAGTCTCTGTATTCACAAGCATCCAGTCGGCACCTCCTTTTGTGTCTTTGATGAGTAAGTTTACCTCATTCAGGTAAAGTTCTACATTTTTGTTGGTCCTTTCAGTCTGGACTAATTATAACATTTTCCATTTGCAGCTCTGTATTTATTGTAGACCCCACAGCTGAGGAGGAGAGTCTGTCAACTGCACGGCTCACTGTGGTGACGGATGAAGACGATCGACTCTGCTCGCTACACAAACCAGGTCAGAAACAACAAAAAAATAGTTTTTTATAGAAAAAAAATGTGTTCTTGGAATATATATGCTTTAGCTCCACTCTCTCTTTGAAACGTCTCCAGGTGGATCATCGCTGTCAGGCGAGAAGCTGCAGGAGTGCATCAAGCGAGCAACAACACGACAGAGAGAGATCCAGAAACTCATTGAGAAAGTTACACACAGTGTAAAACCTGCACAATAACACACAGACAAAGGCTTTTATCTAAAAGTTGTATTTCCACTGTCAATATATACTTTTTTTTTTTTAAACAATAAAACTGCTGACAAAGACTGCTTTAAAAAATTATTTTTTTTCAGTGTCCAGAAATGTCTCACACTCAGCTGAAGTCATGTATGAATACACTCATGGCTCCTGGACTTATTAAAAGGTAACACCTTTCCAAAATATGCTGTACAAAAGCAAACTGTGTTGCATGTTGATTTCGAGTCCTCGTGTGAGCCCCGTGTCCTAACAGAAGACTTCCAACAGACCGAGAGGTAGAGAGCTGCCCCCAGGCAATACTCCAAGATCAAGTTTGCATTTTCACATGTCGCGGTTACGTGGAGGATTTGGTGTCGACAAGCTCAGCTAGGATCTGTGCTTAAAGGGCAGTTTCTACCGGAGTCAACATGGCAGCCTCATGCAAAAAGTTCTGAGAATGTGCATTCGTGGCCCGCTCAGTCCACAAGGCCTTTGCAGAGAAAAGTCTTCCTAAAGTAGAAATATGTCGCTGTGGAAGCTCATCTTCAAGACCCGTCTTCTTCTTGATCGTTTCAAAAAATATCACTAAGGTCCTGTGAACGAAGGGCTCCCTGTTGTAAAAACTTGATCCTCCACAGTGGACAAAGTGTCTTTCGAGAACCAATACATACAAATTTATCCGTTAGAAAAAAGTATATATATATATTTTTAGTCTGCTTGTCTTTAAAGTGACGCAGACAAAGAGCACAGTATAGATCATGAACGTCCTCTCGTAGCTGGAAAGGGGCTTTAGTGTGATCTCAGTCTGTTATGACTTTGAAAGAGGCTGCGGTGTGGTCCTCTTCCTCTTACTTCTTGGTTGACTGGCGGTATGTTGCCGTGGCCCCGCCCCCTGAGGAGCTGCTGCTCCCATAGCCATTTGCTGCTGCTGCATTTGGTGCTGCAAGAATTGCAACTGTTCAGTAGAAACAAAGAGAAAACACATCAGGAGAGTTTCACTAAAATAATTAAAGATCGTATTTGTTATGCGTACAAGCATTTTGCATGGTTAATAGTAATATTAAACAGACTCCCTCACTGAAATGGGAATCCAATTACACTTTTACGATGCTTTGCGCCACCGTGCTGCGGGTTAGTGAAACCGAACTAAAGGCTGATATGTACGACATTCAAGAAGAGTTTGCAGTGAAATATAGAAAAAAGGTTAATGGTTTGCGGAGGGGAGGAAGTGTTGGGGAGTGAGGCAGGATGCAGTCAAGCAGCACCAGTGTTGTCTGGAGACAAATGAATGACTGAGATCCCAGCAAAACAAACATGCAGCTTCACAGTTCTGCCCAGAGAGGAAGTCAACTTAATCTATAATTCATGTCTGCAGTGGAACAGCCTATTATTTATTTCATGATGCAACCAGGAAACTTTGAAAAGAACAAAAGTATCATCCTGTGGCTAAGATCTGTGTAAGAACATGCCTGCTTTTTAGTTTGACACAGTTGCTGCCATTGAAAGCGTTGGTGTTGGTTGCTGTGGTCTTCATCAAAACAGTGTATCACTAACAGAACATACGACAGAATGGCGTGGCTCTTGCACAGTAAAATGTGGTATCCGAGGATTTACATAAAAACTGAACCTTAGATGACACTTTTAACTAGGGGGGTGTGGTGTATAAGAAGTCAGTATTTTACATGCAATAAATAGCAATCAGTGAAATCCCTGTTTGAAATACGAGGAAGGATTTCTTACAGAGGAATTAAATTTTGGGGGCTGCAGTGAATAGTGACTAATAGTGACTACGTATTAGATTCAAAATTATTGAAGCAGTTTGAATAAATGCTAAATTGAAAAACATTTACAGCTTGCAAACTTTACATATTTTGTCAATCAAATATTTGTGTTTGTACTCACTATAAATATTCTTACAATAAATATTCATTTCACTGATCAGCGGCGTCCAACAGTTTATGTAAAAACTGGTTCACACACATTCTTATACAGTTGTCCCTCGTTTCGCGGACTCACTCTATTGCAGTTTTTCAAAGTAAGATTAGACATGACGCTCGATTGGCTGATTGATGGATCGTTTTATTTAAAATAAACTATTTTAAATGTTTTGCCCCATGTGCAGTAGGGAAGCTCCCTCCTGCATTTCTCTGTGCTGCATCAGCTTTGTGAAGGGTTAACCCTATGATGTCCTACTGCGCTTCGCTTCTCTACAATTTAAATAATGTAACATTTAAAATAAACCATGCTGCATGGGTTGTTTATTTTAAATTAAAAAATTAAATTGTTTATTTAAGGAAGGAGATTGGAAGTAACAGGAGTGTGATTGCAGCCTGGCACATGTCTTGACAAAGTTTACTGAACTTGGACTATTGTAGCCTATCCCTACTTCATGGGGGGTGACGGGGATGGAACCCCGTGATAAACAAAGGACTACTGTACTTCTAGAAACAGGAATGCTATCTTCACTTGGCCAGCAGAATGGGGCACACCTGGCAGCCATCATTAATTACATGTTGCAACAATGATGTTTAGTCTAGAACATTAAACCCATTATCCATCAATTATCTTTTACTCGCTTCTTCCTTTTCGGCTCACGGGTCACTTGTGCCCATGTCCAGCAGTCCCTGTGCGAGAGGCGGGGGACACTGGACAGGTCTTCAGTCCATCACAGGGACACAGAGACAAACAACCACTCACACCTAGAGACAATTTAGAGTTACCAATCAGCCTAACATGCATGTTTTTGGTCTGTGGGAGGAAACTGGAGTACTCGGAGGAAACCCACGCATGCACGGAGAGAACATGCAAACTCCACCCAGAAAGGCCCCCAGACGGGATTTGATCCGACAACCTTCTTGCTGAGAGGTGAAGGAATTCAGTTTGGATGTTCAAATGAGCCAGGCGTCTCTTGAAGCAAATATGGTTTATTGAAAAAGATACAGGTTAACAGAATAAGCAGACATCATTTGATCAATATGCATATACGATCAGAGGATTCGTTGAACAGACCTGTCGCTCGAAGTCTCGTCAAGGAATGCCTGCTCCCCCCTTCTTGGTGTGAGATATCATAAAATGTTTTGGGCTCTTGCTGTTGTGTTATTGGCCAGCCGAGCTGATAACGATGGTTGCCACAGCGACTGAGATTTATAGCCGGGCCAAGGTCTCTCTGCAGTGACCTGCATCAGATTGTGTGTGCCTCTTTGTTTAAGCATAAGAGTCTAAGAAGAGTTTAGATTCAAACTAGTTTCCTTTGACATTTATGTTTCTCCTGTGGACATTCTGTGTCATGAACTAAGTGTGTTGCATAAACTAAGTGTATGTGTTTATACTAAAGATGTACCTGTTATTTCAGCCAAATTCTGTGTCTGCTTGCCCTTCCCCCCTGTGGAACGTGTTGGCCTCCGAGAGTTGCCCAAAGCTGCAGATCTGTTCAAAGCTGCACACCGGTAAGATTAACATGTGCACAGTGCATTAAGCATCTAAACATGATTGTATAAAACCTTTGTGATTACATGAAACACAGTTGTGAATGAGAATATAAGTTTAATCATAATAACGTATATAATGGTGATTTATCCTTCATCTCCCTCTCTCGACCTAACGAAGATAGGTCGAAACCACCTGCACAACTCCAGGTGGGCCCCCTGAAGAGGACCCCAATCCCAACACCACACCAAAACAACCAATCACCCAACAAAAATCAAGGCAATGTAATTAAACTATCAAAATCAACTAAATCCAACCCAAACCCCATCTGACTCCAAAACTAACCACTAACCAAACACCAAATTAATCACATGCCAGTATCTATACCAGCCTAATCTATGAAATCATAAAAGGACAAATGCAAACACCACCTTCACTCCATCGTCCCCCCTCGGACTCCTCCATGAACTACTCAACACCTCCACAGGTATTTAACACAAAAAATCAACCAAATCTAACGCAACCTCCATCTGACTCCACAACTAATCATTAACCCAACCACAAATCACTCCACCAAAACATAAGAGGACCAATGTGATCATCCCTTTAACCTCATCAACACTCCAGGTACCTGGACTCGGCCAAATACATGTGATCCCTCTCATCAAGCAGAGAACTGCGTCCGGCCTCTCTCTGACTCCAAAAACAACACGATCATCATAGAATTACTGTGATTAAGACAAAAGCAACACCTCACCATTTCATCTCCAAACACCTCCTCGCCACTATAGGTATCTGTTCTCTGCCAAATATAGGTGAGTTCGCGCAGCAGGCGATGGCCTGCACCCCGCCTGCACCAGGGGAAACGCCGTCCCAAAATCCTCCACCTCCTTGGAAGTAATCATCTTCGAGATCTTTGCCCATGCACAAGGTGTCACACACCCCATAAATAGGCAGAACAGAACCAGGATCGCTAGTGGCAAGGCCAAGAGCTTGACCAGCACCTGAGGCCATGACCCTCTCGTGAACCAAGACAGTGCATGCCACAGCCCTGTATGCGCCTCCTCCGTCTGATGCTTCTGAAGCTCACTCAGATGGCGCAGGGCCACTGTCACCCTGACCTGCGGATCTGCAACAGACTCATCAGGTATAAAGGTACAGCAGGTGTTATTATCAATCATCTCACACACTCCATTAACAGATGCCTTAAACAAATCCAGCAGCAATCTATGATGTAAGGACACAACATGCATGGCCCACCACTCTGCAGAGGTGGTCCCTAACACCTGTACCGACTCATACATGAACATTCCAAATTGGTAATCTAAAGCTTCCACGCGCAACAGGTGGTCCCCGACTTTCGATCCCGGGAAGAAGCTACGCTTCCATTTCACTGGGACCTCTGAACCCCAAGAAGACTCGTGCTGACTGACGTCAGAAGTCTTTGCCCGTCCCACATAATGAGAACCGTTACTCAAAGACACCAGGTACGACCCCTCTGAAACTGCAACCGGTGCACAGCACCCAGTCCAGTTCGCTGGCAAGGCCAGGAATACCTGATGTCCACACAGCCAAGCCAGGGCCTCAACCGGATACGTGCCATTACTGCCAGGCACCCCCATGAACTCCCTTCCTGGATGGTACACCGCTCGGCACCTCTCCTCAGGGAGTGACCCCACTACCACCTGGTATGAGTCCTGATGATGGACGCGGTGCACACAGACAGGAAACTGTCCATTGGATGGCCAATCAACAAATCGAGCTAACATCATCGGCTGTGATAATGTACTCAATTTGCACCACTTAGGCTGACACTGCAGGTGCTCTATGTAGAATCCACTGGAGCTAATCTGCAGAACACAAAATGACAACATCCGGTCAAGAGGTTTAACATGCAATGGCAGCTGTGAGGCAGCAACAGGGAGTGGGGTACAGATGTAAGACTCAGACCTGTGGTACCCCCTGGCCAAGAACTGCGCATACCTGTACCAAGAGTTCCTCTGAAATACTTCAGAAAAATTCATCGACAGATGACCAGCATCCTGTACCTGCGTCCATGCCCCCTGCCTGAGGACATCTCTCTTGCCCCTCTGATGAGGTACGGGATGACAGCTCGGATGACCTGGTATCACACAGAAATACTCCAACAACAGAATGATGGAAACGAAAATCAATGACCCCACACCTCCAGCTACCATTAGCTTCTTCTGCCCCTCAGCCATGCTTGACCCAGTCCGAAATCCTCTACAGTGTCAAACTTTGAACCCTGAAATGTGATGAAACCCAACAGAAACACAAATTACCCCCTTCTCAGTGAAATGAGCTGACCTGAAAAGGTAAACACACACAGGATAACTTGGTGCAGAAAGTTCAAACACCAAACACATGCACAGTTAACAAAATCTTCTTATTTCTCCTTTTTTTTATTACACAGGAATCACTGGAACCGCACCTGTAAGAAACACCTTCTCAAAATGAATAAATCACTCTCCCATTGAAATTTTAAACCAGAAATAAGGAATTGGTCAAATACCCCTACTATTTAATGATTTTAACACTGAAATTGAAAAATGTAACTCTAAACCCTTGAAAGTTTGACCTGACAATGAGTGAAATTATGTGTTGCTCTGTTGACCTCTAATTTAGGATATAAGTAAGTTTAATTGATAAAAGTTAGAAGTTAAAGTGTAGCAGCAAATTGTTGACCACTAAACCAACTCGAAGATAAGAAATAGTAATAAAATGCAACACTAATTTAATATTAAAGGTGAAATCTAATATCTAAACCTAAGTGTGTGATCTTTAAAATGTGTGATTTAAAATTTAAAGTTTGAAATATTGATGATTCAATAATGCAAAATAGAAACACCTGTAAAGTTTAAAACACTGTGTCAGTCTTTCTGAATCGATT
>JBBPBX010027579.1:17949-37189 GCA_038048925.1 Garcialebias charrua
TTTGCTGTCCAAAAACCCTCTCTTGTCCACTGAACGAGCTTAGTTTGTGCTGCACCCAAAGTTCACACAGAGCCCTGCCTCCGCCCTTTGCGCTGACTGTGTTCCTCTTGCCGCTTCAAACCTACCATCGCGTCAAAACACTGATCTGTCTGAAGCCCCTTACCAAACCAGCACTATCACTGCTCCACTTTTCTGTCCACGGAAACCACTTTCCTCACCGACCACCACGTGCGCCTTCTGTGTTTTTCATCCTGCAAATTTGTTCACGCATTGTCATCAACTTGAGCTCTCCTCATCTTTGAAAGCTTATTCCTCCTTAATTGATCCTATCTGCCTTGATTAACGGTCCAATTTATGCGGCTTAACTATATTCCTGAATTTCAACTCAGCCGTTGTACCCACCAGACTCCCAGAAACGCATTACCTCAAGGAGAACTGCTGTTATTTATCTAACCTTTAAAACCCAATATGAGTAATTGTGGTGACACCAATTTTACCTGGGAAAATATTCACAAACTCATTCTGCTGTAGGCCTCGGGATGAGAGCCTTGTTATTTTGTTTAAGAGCCTTCTGGAACCGGGAGAAGCAGACAAACAGAGCCCACCAATCCGTATTAACCTAATAATTATGTGACCTACGGGGACATGTTCTATGTGTTGTCATTAAACAATGCACTTTACGTTTGGATCTCGAGACTGAGGTCCCAGTGCGACTCAACCGATTCAAATGGTAGGCCGACGCCTTCACGGGTTGCTGGAATGAGTGACTCCTGACAGCTGTTCCACATGTTCATGTTCTGGTCGTGTGAGTTTGTCCATTGTTCGGCTCATGTCAGCTTCAGTGAACCGCCACCTATTTCTGGTGGCTGTTTTCTGCAGGGTGCCCCAAGTCCTGACTTCACTTGATTTCACGTTGTGTTTGCTGACGTTACTTGGACAGTTCTTTTGTTCAGGTCTCTGCCTTGAAAATATGGCTGAGGAAGTTCATGGACATTCTGGTGTTTGAATGACAGTTCTTTGGTTTTTCTCCCTTTAACTGTCCTTGTGTTGTTTCCATTCTTGAGTGAGAGGTCTCTCACACTGACTGGCAGCTGTCGCTCTCAGAGTCAAAATGAACCATGTAGACGTCAACTTTATGCATTCAAATTCACTTGACCCACAACTGTTACCCCAATCTCCTGACACCAAACGCAAAAGTATCATGCATTTGGTTGAGTTCTAGCTCATGGCAAATTACAATTATGTGTTCTGTAAGAAAGAGGTCTGTCTGTCTCAGGCTCCCCCTCCACGCACTGTGTGCTGTCAGGCTGTAGACTGAAAAAGAAATACGAATACTTGTCTAATAATAACGCCAAAATATTACTAGACCAAAATTCAAAAGTGAAATCTTTCGGCATTTGTCTCCCAGAACACATCTCGTTGGATCTGGTCTGCACAACGTTCTTTCCTAATTTAAAGTCAAAAGCCAAAAAAATTTACACAAATGTTCTTACATCAAATTGAAAGTGAATTTAACCTCGACTCAAGACTGTCTCACATCTCTCTAGAACTCTCGCGTTCGTCTAATTAATGCTCTTAAAATTCCCAAAGTAAGCTTTTGCTCTGTGGCTGATTTCTAGATAATGTTTCATCTCACCTTCCTGATCGTCTCTCTGGTACTTCCACAACCTCTGAGTGGCCTCCTCTCCCTTGGGCCCGATCCTACCTCCTCCGTTTCTGCAACTTGCTTCTGACTCAGCCACTGTACCTGACACTGACCCCTTAAAGAAGAACTTTTTCTTCCTCTCGGCCTGTGGATCGCCTGCATGTTTGCTCCTGTCTGCATGCTTGCTACCTGCTCTGGGGGGGCCGTAACACCCCTTGCCCATCTCTTCCTCGTAGCGTCTCTCAGCTCGACTCTCTTCCTCTCTGTCATAGTCACGTGGACGTGGAGACATTGAACCTGGCCATTCCCTATCTCTTCTCTCATCAGCATAACTGACTTCCCGCTCAAACTCACTACGGAGATATTGTGCTCTCTGACCTCTCATTCTCTCCTCCATGGTGCCCCCAGGCCGGACCTGCTCCTCATCCTCGGTGTCATCTTCTTCAAACCTCCTCTGACCTCTCCTTCTTGGAAACAGAGGATACTGTCCCGCTGATGGAGCAGGAGGAGCGGTAGCCTTGACAGCATAGGGAGATGGTGTTGTTTTTTCTTCTATTTCTGCGCCACTGTTTGTCTCTCCAACATTTTGTACGCTCTGAGATAACAAAGCTAACTGCTTGTACACCTCCACTAATTGCTTTTGTTGTTGGTGACTTTTATTAAGCTTACTACGCTCCCAAAATGATGTACAAATTGTTTGTTTGGTTTGTATGTCATCAAGCAATTTTTGCTGTTCTTTCACTTTTGTCCAAACTAATTGTGTTAGGTTTTCTGTTGAAGGTTTTCTGTTGATTTTTCTGAATTTTCTGCTGCTCTCACAATTTGTATGATTAACGCATCTAATTGTTTGCACTTACCAGGGTCTGCTGCATGAATTATGGCTATCACCGCCTGAACCCTGATCATTTGTTCATGTACAGATTCTTTTTGACAGATCTGTTTCTCCTTTATGTGCGCCATGATCGCCTTGTCACAACATTCACTCAAAAAGCTTTATTTCCACAATTGTTTCTCCCATGCACTGAGTTCCCTTGTGTAACACAGTAAAAAAAGTCTGAAAAAAAGTCTGAGGAGCTCCCCTTGTGTTCAGGCTTTTATTTCTGTGTTAAACAACAGCTCCCTCTGCTGGCAGACTCATGGCAGCACCACACATCAGTCACATGAAGAACACCTTAAACACACACATCTGAGTCCACACAAACATTTACCAAACAATCAAAAATTCCTAATTTGAAACTAATTGAGATCTCTTTTCCCTAAAATGATGATTCACCTTAAAAAAACTTAAAGAAATGTGACGCAAAGTATTTTAAAACGAATTAAACACAAGCCCAAATCATGCAACCTCTCTGGGGTTGCTTTTCTCTTTTTTTCTCTACAGACCTCTTCGGTCACCTCCCCCAGTGCGATTCCACTGCGCTAATCCGCAAGTTTAGCGCAAGGCACTCTGGGAGCTGTAGTTTTCACCTCACGCGTGAACTTCCGGCGACCCCTCCACGACGCCAGGCATCGGTTACGTACGACCTCCAAAACAAGCTGCGGCTGTTCAACTACTCACGAGCGGCCGTGAAACAAGTTGAACGACCTCACCAGCTACTCAAAGGATCGAACGCTCCGGAAATGCTTTTCTAAACAAGACAGTGAAACAAGTCTTCGTGACTCCCGCTACTCACGCGACGAACGGATCAGCCCCACGTGAAACAAGCGGCCACAAACGGCTACTCACGGCCTGAACAGAAAACGTTTATTCCCCAGAAGTAAGTAATTAGAACCTCAACGTTCGATCACCTCGTGATTACTTTAATCAGACGTGTACGCGTCCCACACGCTCCTCGCCCGCACTCGGGCGGGGAGGGGCCGTAGCCCACTGGTCCCGAACCGAACCGACCCCTTGTCTGCTTAAACTGAAAACGTATCTGTGAACCCCTTTTAACCAACCAAATTATTTATTCTAACTTAACAAGAGTCCTTTATCTCGAGAGACTCTCGTGTACTTTAGTGCAGTAAATTTGGATATTAGGCCAAATTGTTGTTTTGAGTAATTCACGGTGCAACTTACCTTTCTGTTGTTTTTTGGGCCCACCGCACTCAGTCCACGAAGATCTGCTCGGCTATTTCAACAGGCCACCTGGTTCATCACGTCGGCTGGTCACCAGAACTGAAGGAATTCAGTTTTGGGTGTTCAAATGAGCCAGGCGTCTCTTGAAGCAAATATGATTTATTGAAAAAGATACAGGTTAACAGAATAAGCAGACATCATTAGATCAATGTGCACACACGATCTGAGGATTCGTTGAACAGACCTGTCGCTCGAAGTCTTCTCAAGGAATGCCAGCTCACCCCTTCTTGGTGTGAGATATCATAAAATGTTTTGGGCTTTTGCTGTTGTCTTATTGGTCAGCCGAACTGATAACGATGGTTGCCACAGCAACTGAGATTTATAGCTGGGCCAAGGTCTCTCTGCAGTGACCTGCATTAGATTGTGTGTGCCTCTTTGTTTCAGCATAAGAGTCTAAGAAGAGTTTAGATTCAAACTGGTTTTACATTTATATTTATCCTGTGAACATTTTGTGTCATGAACTAAGTGTGTTGCATAAACTAAGTGTATTTCTGATGTGTGTGTTATAATAAAGATGTGCCTGTTCTTTAGATCAGCCAACTTCTGTGTCTGTGTGCCATCCTCCTCTGGAATGTGTTGACCTCCGAGAGTTGCTGCAAGCTGCAGGTCTGTTCAAAACTGCACACCGGTAAGATTAACATGTGCACAGTGCATTAAGCATCTAAACATGATTGTATAAAACCTTTGTGATTACATGAAACACAGTTGTGAATGAGAATATAGGTTTAATCATAATAACGTATATAATGGTGATTTATCCTTCAACATGTATGAACATTATCGTAAGTTCTAGTCAGACGGCCTAAATCTTGTCTCTGCCAACGAGCAACATTGTCATAGGTAGTCTGTGCAGCCACATCATGTATTGTACCAGAAGGTCTGAAGTCAGGACAAACCGCTGTGGTGGGGGGTGGGGAAGCACAACCACTCAGTGTTGTTGGGTCATATGAAGCACCCATTGTTTTCAGGCTTAAGGAAGGATGGGAGGATGATAGCTGTAAAACATTGTCTCCCCTCTGCTTATCATCAAGAAAAACAGACCCAGCAGTGTTAGGAAAATCTCCCATTAGTCTCTGTACATGATCATGTAAAACATTACCATCCTGAGATGATTTAGTTTGTAAAAAAAAAACTGTTATCAGCCGTAAGTCTGAACTGGTACCAGAACCATCAGACAGGTGTGTCTCTCCCACAGAACGCACAGTCACCTCACTAAGGGGCATTTGTGGTTGTGCTTGTGAGAGCAACTGATTTACAGCCGCATAAGGCGGGGGACGAACAGCCCCTTCCAAACTGGCAGGGGGAGTAAGGTTAGGAAGGGATGCAGTCGTACCAGGCACAAGGATGGGAGTTTTATCAGGAAGCAATAAATCAGTCTGGAGGCCCACAGCAAGCATCTGTTTAGCAGCTTTAAGTCCAGCTAAAATGGGGGTCATTTCATCCAAAAACAGTCTACAATTCCTGTTGAATTCATCAGCTTTCTGCCACTTTTTATATTTTTTCCTGCTCAGTAGGCTAGAACCCTTCTTCTTATAATCTAGAGCCATGCTAAGTGCTCTGTCTGCCTGGATCAGAAATGTATTAATCCAAGGAATCGAAGGAGGTGGATCATGAATCGATGCAAACATTCCCCTGTCTTGCATTATTTTCATCCATGTTACCATGCAGCGTTTTTCACAAGAAATCTCTCTTTCAGAAACCTTACTCCATGTATGCCACACCTGATATAAAACAGAGCCCAGAGACCCTGGTTTACAGCTGCCCCAGTCACTAAGGTATTTGTCAGCCATAATAATATGTATACACGTGTTTTGCAGAGCTTATGAAGTGACAAAATGTCCAGTCAGCAAATCTGGCCAAGAACCATCTAAACACGGTTTAGACGCCTTGCCACAAGGATTCAAATCAATCGACTGACTGTTTTAATCCACTCGCTCTGAAATACCACAAATCTAAGAATATTATTAAAACTATATATATATATATACCACCCCAAGACAGAAGAACAGCAATGATCAGTCACTAGACTGTAAAAAGAACCTATTGCTGTAAAATCCACCCATACATACATATGTGAAAAATAACAAATCTGTCCCTGTGCCTTCAAGTGTTTATTTATGTATTGGTTTATGAAGAAATGTGACGGCTCTTAATTATCCAAAATTAATTGCAGGGCAGAAAACCTCCTACATATATCAAAATCAGAACAAATTAGTCTCTGGAACCCAGTTGCTCTACAGAAATTATCCTACATATATCAGAGGCTGAACAAATTAATCTCTGGAACCCAGTTGCTCTACAGAAATTATCCTACATATATCAGAGTCTGAACAAATTAATCTCTGGAATCCAGTTGCTCTACAGAAATTATCCTACATAAGATAAGATAAGATAAGATAAGATGTCTTTATTAATCCCACAGTGGGGAAATTTACATTGTCACAGCAGCATAGAGGACAGGGACCAGTTCAGAAAAATGTTAAAAAATCTCTATATACATAAATAATACAAATTAGTACAAAAAAACACTGAAACAGTATAAAACAAAATATAGCTACTAAGAGCTACTAAGAGCAGCGCGTGTTGTACAGTCTGATGGCGGCCGGAAGGAAAGACCTACGGTATCTTTCCTTCACGCACTTAGGGTGCCGCAGCCTGGCACTAAAGGAGCTGCTCAGGGCTGTCAGAGTGTCATGCATGGGGTGGGACGGGAACACCAGCATGCGCTGAAGCTTGGTCCTCATTCTCCTGTCAGCCACCACCTCCACTGGGTCAACATGACACCCAAGGACAGAGCTGGATTTCTTGAGGATCTTGTTCAGTCTCTTCCTGTCAGCAGTAGAGATGCTGCTACCCCAACAGACCACTCCATAGAAGATGGCTGATGCCACCACAGCATCAAAGAAGGTCCTGAGAAGAGTCCCCTGCACACCGAAGGACCTGAGTCTCCTCAGTAGATGCAGTCTGCTCAGTCCTTTCTTATAGAGGGCAGCAGTGTGGTCAGTCCAGTCCAGCTTGTTGTTAAGATGAACACCCAGGTACTTGTAGGACCTCACGATCTCAATGTCCATTCCCTGAATGTTCACTGGCACAGCAGGAGACCGTTTGGACCTGCGAAAGTCCACCACAAGTTCTTTTGTTTTTCCGGTGTTGATCTGCAGACAGTTCCTCTGGCACCACTCCACAAAGTTCTTAGTCAGTTCTCTGTACTCCCCATCATCTCCATCTTTGATGAGACCGACGATAGCAGAGTCATCTGAGAACTTCTGCAGGTGACAGCTGGCAGAGCTGTACTGAACAAATTAATCTCTGGAACCCAGTTGCTCTACAGAAATTATCCTACCAAACGTCTCCTCACCGAAGTGGGAGCTTATAAAAGTGTCCTTCCGTCCATGCAGCCTAGTAAGACGGGCAAACTAAAAACAAACTTCAAGGCACTTATGAACCAACCCTATGTGGGACTATGTGTTTTTCAACTTACATGTACAATAAGAACGTTGCAAAGGAAAAGCACAGAAAATAATAACAGTTTAACTTTAGCTGCTAAAAAAATAATAACCGCAGATAATCTACGGTAAATATTAGCCCACCAAAAAGTAAACACCACTCAGTCAAGATAAAATTTAGCATAACCAATGGCAGACATTTTATGAGAAAAAGGAGTTCTGCTCACCTGAAATGAAGGCGCCTTTGTTGACTGTGCGGATGTCCACCGGGCAAGCCGCACAACAGCTTCCGTTGCTCTTAGTTCAACTCTCCAAACCACACGTACGGGGTCACCAAATTTGTTACGTTATTCAAGGTTTGAAAAAGATTCTGAAACAAATGTGCACGTTATTGCAGGTTTAATTATACAGATAAGTGGAAAATTACAGCTCACAACAGACCTTTCTCCCTGACCACAGTCCCACTGTCTTCAGAAGGCTGGCACACACTCTAAACCTCGGTTGATGTCGTCATCATTTCATAGGACCGCCCTGGGACCGCATACTCTTACCATGTGGCCAGCTTCTCAGTCAATGAACTATCATCTTTGATATAAACAGGAAGTGTCAGGTCTGTTGGCTAGTGCAGGCGTGTAACTAAAAACTCTTCCCTACTGGAAACAAAACCCGGAACTAAAGGTTCTGCATTGGGTTACTTATACATTATATTGCAAAACATAGATGTACACAATTTTTAGAACATAACAGATATAATACTGACAGAAATATATTTTATTGTGTTTGTGTTGGCTGCAACTCTGCTGAAAGACCAGCAGCCTGCTGAGAAGCACTTTTTTTACTCAGGGCTTGATTAGCTTTGCAGAAACACCTGTTGAGTCTCAGCCTTTTAAATACTCTGGGCTGAGACCTGAAAAGGGTGGAACCTTGCTGGGAGCAAGTGCAGACTTGCTGAGAGCAAGTGTAGAGTTTTGAGATTGCCAGCTGACGTTGGTTGACGCAAGCAAGGGCTTGTTGGAGCAACTTGTGATCCTGTAAAGGTAAACCAAGTTTGATTAAGGTAGCTGTAAGTGTTGCCTGTGTGTGTGTGTGTGTGTGTATGTGTGTTCAGGTGTGTTCTCCACCCACCCTGGCCACCGTGTGTTGAGCTAAGGCTCTTAAATTCTGGTGTTGTCTAAATAGCACATGTGGCAGCTCTAGTGTTTGCTAGAGTTGTGTGTGGTGGAGGCTTGATACTAACAGGGTTTGTTAATCAAGTCGAAGTTGGTGTGGAAAGACACTAGATGTCAGCTGAGATTCATATGAAACATGTTAAAGATACAGTTTAAGGTAAAACTGAGTGTTGAGTGACAGCCATGGTGCTATGTGGTGTATAGACATTGGGGAGAGCTCCACTATCTCCATTTGTTTGTGAGTTTGCTCTAAGGGGAGTAGTAGTTGAGTTGTTTAAGCTCTCAAAGTGACTTTGACTGTTTTGATTAGAGTTCTGTGTAGATTGAAGCACCTTAAGTGCTGGTTGAATCTTTGGCCTTAGGGGTGTGGGCCTGTACCACAGAGGCCTGTTTGTTTGAGTTAACTTTGGAGACACTGAGGCTGGTATTCCTATTTTCGTATTTTTGTTTGTGTAGAGGGACTTTTGTAAGGTAGATCGTCACCTAGGGAGACACAACGGCCCTGTACAGGGTTCGGTTTGCCTGGGTGGCATTTTATTCTTTTTGGCCAGACTCACAATTTCTTTGAACTTTTTATTATTTAGTTTTTCTTTTGGATGCTGAACCAGACGAGGACGCTCTAGTCCTGGTGGGAGAAGCCTGGGAGGACCTTGCCAGCCTGGAGTACTTTATTGTAGTTTAATAAAATTTGTTTTAATTCTTTTTCTGTGTCCACTTTGTATGTTTTGGCCTTTATGGGTCGTAACAGACACACATTTATGAGTATGTGTCATATATTACCAGTCCGTGGACAACACTTTTGTGACAAGTTCTTCATTGTAATTTCAGTAGTTTCTCATCCCATCCTCTCGGTTTGGGTCACAAGTCCAAGTGCTCCAGTAACCACTGGCACAAACATGTGTCTGTCATAGACATTTGTCTAGTTTTTGCTACATTTCTGTTTCCTAATCAGGTTTTCTGCATTTGTTTAGGCTTTTCATAATCTTTCTTTATAATGTGTTTGATGTATGTGTAGTGAGATAGACCCCTCATCTCTGACGTGGATGTACACCTTTTTACATCTCTCTGAAACTCTGAGTGGTACACTGCTCCTGAGGCTCTCAAGGAGACAAGTGGACACTATTTTATTACATTATTTTGAATCAAAACACAATAAGTCATAAGAGACTCTCTTATTCCTCTATTTTGTGTTAATGAATAACCTTGTGTTAAGTAAGCATTATTGAATTCAATGTTTGATAGTTAAAGACTGTTTAATTCAAACTGTTTAATTCAAGTTGGAAATCCAATGTTATTTCAAAATGATGGTCACTTCTTCATATGATGAATCGAATGGTGAAAGTGAATTAATATGTCAGACTGAACTCATCAGTTTTGCTAGAAGTTAGAAACAGCTTTAATCAAGTGTTTGGCATCTAACTGTCTGTCTTCTCCTAAAACAAAGCCTATCTGTTCTTCCAAGTGACCTTCATGCACTAACTCTTCCACTGGTTCGTTTGGACCAATCGTGGAAGAACGAGTCTGATCACAGATCCTTTCTAAAAGTTCTAAGCTGTTGCTGGAACTGTCGGAGTCGGTGGAGTACCTCAAGCCATGAGGTTCCCCAAAGAGCTGAATGAACGCCAGTCACACGCTAAGGACACGTCATTCAGTTAAAAGATTTATAACATGCCTGTTATAAATCTATTTCAAGCTGTGAAAGGCTTCACTTTATTGACATTCCTTTAAGGAACGTCTTATCTTGGAAACAACACCAGGAGCTGCCGTTACTTCGGTTCGAGTCTTGGCACACGTCTGGAGACGCTGAGAACGGTAAACGAACTGGCCAGTTGGACCAACTGGGGATTGACCATCTTCACGAGGTAACAAAGTCGTCATATGCTTTACCAAGGGTACCAACGTGTAGCCGAGATCGGCCGGAGAGCTGCCATGTTTCTGGTTAAAACACGTCAAGATAATACCTCTCCTCATCCTCCATTTTCTCTTCACTGAAACTTTCTTACTTTAAGTAACTAAACTTTAAGTTATTGTGCCAGCAGAGACATAAGTTATTAACACCCATAACTTGTGTTCTGTTGTTCCTATGAAGTTACGGATGCGTATACTCATGCTGAAGTTAATTATAGGAAAAATGATCAACCAATCATGTACATATGTTGAGATGTAAATTTATGATTCTGTTAAATAAATGGTCCAGTCCTGCTGTACCAACATAAGTTAACATTTCATGTATTTACATTATCACCTCCAAGGTATAGAATTATTGATATTGAACTGAAAAAGAGAGAACTAGTTTAATTAATGATGTATTTTTGTGTCAGTCTAAACCCTACCAATTTACATCTAAAATATAGGTAAGTCAGTAAACTGACCCCTTCCTATATTACTACATATGCATCTATTGCTGCTGCCTTCTGTAGCTCATGGACCATCACAGTACCATGTTGGTTAGCCCTCACCAGTTTCTCTGCCTTGATCTAATAGTCTCACAAAATCCTAAACCTGTCAAGTCAGATTTATTTATATTGCACATTTAAAACAGGGACTGTTACCAACATGCTTAACAAAAAGATTACAGCCTCAAATAAGAAGTAACCAGGTAGAATTAGAGCATCAGAAATAAAAGCATAAAACACAAAACATAATCAGAAACAATGAAATACTAAATCCCTGTGTTAAATGTCAATGAGTACAGGTGTGTTTTTTAAAGAGAAATTCAAAAGCAGAGACTGAAGTGGCCTGTCTAATGTTGATGGGCAGATTGATCCAAAGTTTAGGGCCCACAACTGAACAGGCTCGATCTCCAGCTTATACCTGGTTTTTGGTACAACCAAAAAGCAGCAGGTCAGATGATCTCAAAGTCCGAGAAGGAGCATAGGATGAAGAAGGTCGGAGAGGTATGAGGATTTAAGGCCATTAATGCACTTAAATGTCAGCAGGAGAATTTTAAAATCAATTCTGACTTGCACAGGAAGCCAGTGAAGGGAGGACAGAACCGGGGAAATGTGCAAAAACCTGTGAGTTCCTGTTAAAAGTCGAGCTGCAGCATTTTGGACGAGTTGGAGACGTGAAAGCGAAGCCTGACTGACCCCAACCCAAAGTGAGTTACAGTAGTCCAGCCGTGTGGTAATGAATGCATGGACTCATTTTTCAAGGTCAGATCTGGTCAGCACTTTCAGTCTTCCTAAAGTCTACAGTTAAACTTAACACAGATGGTCATTACTGCACTACTCAATCTCCTGTTCTGGGTTCTCTGTCCGGACCTCTATTTGAAACTCTGCTGGTAAAAAGGTGAAGTCGTAATTATGTCTGAAGAAAGGTTACACTTGGTAATGCATGCAAACAGTTGAATTCATTTACCTTGTACTTGTTTATTTAAATCACATTCTGACCTTTATTTTATTATAAATTACTACAAGATGACTCATCATGTTTATAATTTGCATTGATAGCAAAGCCAAAGATTGGACTGGACTCAAATGATGGTTTTACAACTGCATATATCAGCTGTTTTCCAGAGAAAGAAAAGTGGTGTCAGTTTGTTTCATGTGTGCATGGTTTTACCTGCTTTAACACCCAGTTCATGGGTAATGAATGCACTATGTGTTTTGTTGAGTATGCACAAGAAATAAAGACAAGTCAGATATTAAGCCTACACAAGAGCAAAATATTGGTGGTCTATGTATTATGAGGAAAAATAAAATAGCTACACCGTAAAATCTGGGACACTAAGGTTTTTCTCTTAAATAAAAAAAAAGTTTTATACCTCCTTGTAATCTATATGTGTAACAAAGGAACAAGATAAACATTTTCTTAGAACTTTTATTATTTTATTTCACCATAAACATGCTTAACACATATCAGTGATGCGCCTCATGCTCATGAACCTCGTGCCTCCAAATCCCATCTCCCTGAAGCTCCTGTACTCTCCGGGCCTCATGTACATCATCTTGCCTCTGTAGTGGGGCTGCTCGTACATCAGCCAGTGGCCGTCCATCACGTTGCAGGACATGCAGTCAGACATACGGTAGCGCTCCTGGATGGAGTCGCAGTCGTCCATCATTTCATTCATCTGACCACCGAAGTTCTCCCTCTCGTAGATCCTCATCCTAAACTGGCCTCTGTGCTGTTTAGACAAAGAAGACACAATAAAGGTCCAGGTTTTTGGTCTGTCTTGTTTTTGAACATGAAGAATGAGCTTGTTGCTTCAAACCTACCATTGGGATCATACGGCAAGACCTGATTGCACCGCTCCATCCCATCATGCTCATGCAGTCAGCGTACTCGCCCCTCCTCATGAAGAACTGGTTTCCCATGTAGCTGGGGCGCTCGTAGACCATGAAGCAGCCGCTCTCCACCCTGCAGGAGTGACACCTGCTCAGGTAGGAGGACATGTCGGAGCAGTCGCTCATGCACTCATAGGAGCGACCCTGGAAGTTCTTGTCCTCGTAGAAGATGACCTGAGAAACAAGGAGATCTTTAGTTGTGACCCGACAAGTATACGTTCATCCCACATTAATAGTTTAAAAGGCTAAACATTTTGAACTTGCCTTGCCCATGCTCATGTCAGTGGTGGACATATTTGTTAATGAGCTGCTGCTGTTGCTTCTGCCACTGCTGCACTGCCGTCCTGCGTGCTTTAACCCTCGCTTTTATACCTGACAACACCCTGCAGAGTCAGTGGGCCCCAGTGTTTAAAGCACTGACCCAGCATTTGGGCATAGAGCCATTTAGTGACCCGTGACTCTGTGCCATGTATTCACAAGAGCGGGCCTTCGAAGACACTAAAACTGTGTCCTTTTGTCAAGCATCATAAAGCCTTTTATATTTTAATTTTCCTTCATTTAAAAAAATAAATTATCATTTACAACATAAGCTACAAAATGCATGTTACATATTACGTTACAAATCTGAACCCTCCTTCCTAAAGCAAAAACAAAACTGGTCTCATACAAAAATATAATATCTACTTTATTAATTTCATATGATCATGTGTCTAAAAAAAACTTTAACGTCTGGTATGCTTCATTTATGATTAGATACATTTTTAATTCTCTGGTTTGCCTTTGACACAGTGTGATAACTCCTTCCACCAGTGTTGCTGTGTTGGGGGCTCTGGGGTTTTCCAGAACACCAGAATGCTTTTTTTTTTTTTTTCTGCTGTCATTGCAAGAAGAGCTAGCTTCTATGGACCTTACCAAGCTCCGCCCACAGGGCCGCGTTTCATTGGCTAATGCCCATAACACGTCACAGCGCAGCTTCCACGTGCGTGCCGGTCTCACAAAACAAACGCTACGGTAGCGTTTGTGAGACCGGCACCACATGCTACTTACATTGCTAGCTAGCATACGTGCAGATTTTCTCTGCGTCAGGGCTGGAAAAATGCTCCTCCACCGTCAGTGGGGTATCTGTACAGGAGATGTCAGGTACCCTGACCGTATTTGTGGAAGTAAAATTCACCGTTTCCCTATATGTGAAACTGAATGCCTTGCTTGGATCAAAGCTTGTGCACGACCACAAAACTGAACAATTATTCCTTTCACCAGCAGAGAAGGGTTGACCTGCTTTTGAAACCTGCTAGTTAACAACACTCGGTCACGATGAGAGAAAGCCACAGTTCACTGAACGTCCTGGAAGTCGGGAAGAAACAGCTCCGCTAACCCCACATGAGCTAGCTAACGCAACGAGCTCTACTGTCGATTTCACCTAAAACTGCACAAAATCGTGACACGAAGGCTGGATTTTAACTAACACACCAGACGGCTGAGCTCGTTAGCCCTCACAAAAGTCGCTGTCGGCGTGTTTAGCAGCTAAAGCAGCAACGGCTAACCAACCACTTAAGGAATGAATGGAGATTACAGTTAGCATTAGCTTTGCGACCAAGGCACACAAACTTTTGCCAACAATAGAAATCGCTGATTTCAAAAGTAACCCTCAAAACCATGAATGCCTGACTTACCCAGCCTTGCAGGACAATAGGCATCAGTGATCCTGTCCACAGCTGTAATAATGCTGAGCCTGAGCGTGTGAGGAGCTGCTGTTTTCCCCATCAGACGGTAGCATTTGCGGTGACGCGCACGCTGTTTGGAGGCATCGCGTGGATCAAACAACTTGATAACGTCCACAAAAAAAAATAACATGAACTTGTTGGTTCCCCTGTCCATTGTCATGGCTGATATTTTGTTGGAATCTGGCAGAAATGATACACTATTCGACTCAAAAATACCCTGCAGTCAGTCGACGCCATGTTTTCTATTGACAACAAAGCTGCGCTTGGGAGACGGGCAGCCATCTTGGAGCTTAGGGGGCGTTTCTGGGCGGAGCTTGGTAAGGTCCATACATAGTTCCCATGTGATGTCACATCTGTGGGTTGTCCTTTTTGACCCTCCCACATGTAGGCTATAGCAGCAGTTGGAGCGCGTTCTACTGGCTGTGTATTTTTCACGTGTTTTTTTTTGTTAATTTCTAATTAATTGCAATGGTTACTTCGTGTTGTGTCAGTGGGTGTTCCAGTCGGGTAGACGTTTGGGCAACGCGCAGGTTTCACTTCATCAAAAAAAAAGAAAACGTGAAGGATTTATTTCATCGGAGAAACGCACACCGCCCCATCTCTGCTTGGATCTGCTCAGAAGATCGTGCTTTTGGCCGGTAAACAAAATATTCTACATCAATCATTTTGTGAAACAATGTTAGAGTACAACTGTCTGTGTGTTAGAGCTGGTTTTTTTTTTTCATTATTTTAGTGACACCGCATGCTGTGGCTAGCTTAGCATCTCGCTAACGCGGCCTCTTCACGGGCCCGCGGCGGTGAGACCGTCCCAGTGGGAGAAGGAGACGGGAGCCAAGTCGTGCGGGCGACGCGTCGGTCCCATGGGACTTGCCTCCGCGGGCGCGACGGATCCACGCTGTCCGATGAGCTCGACGGACCATCCGCTCCAGATGCTAACTCTATGCTAACTTCCAACACGGTAACACTCAAAGTGCTGGTTCTGGTCCGTGTTCAGCCTGGACTGTTTGTGCTGGCTGTGTGTTATTTTAGTTAAACCTTTTTTTAGCTGGTTAGATCTGATTGAGACAGTTTACACATCTTTTTTGGATTTAAAGCTGTGAAGCCGGTGTGCTGTAAAGCCGGTGTGCGCTCGCTCCTTGTAGTAATTAAATAATTAATGATATCGGAGTAACTACTTTGTGACAAGTTGTCTGATTCGTCTGCCATGATTTCTTTCTCAAACTCATTTAACTCGACCACTGCCAGTTTGCTCTTGTTCCTTGGTGAAGATGTGGTAGCTCGTGTTTTTGTCCGTATACTTTGCTCTGCTAGTTCGCCATCTTGCCTTCTTCTGCCTTTAGATGTGGTGCGAAAACCGGTTTGCGCAATACTGGGGGCGTGTCTGGGAACTATGTATTAGCTGATGGCTGCTTTATCTCCACATGAGTCCCATCCACAGCTCCAAGGCACTGAGGGAGATCATAAGCCTGCTCAAATCCATCAACAAGTGCACGCATAGCAGTCTCTGTTGTTGGCATTTTGATGTAAGATGGGCCCAAGTGCACAGTTATAACCTTACACACCTCTCTAATTATTTTTGAGACAACCTGTCTTGATAATCCAAATGCATTGGCCGTTTTACGCAGTCTTCCCTCGTCAGCCAAATAATACAGCGTGCAGGCAACTTTTTTGACCACACAGACTGGAGCTCGCATTACAGTACTCTTCCCTTCAATGTAAGGACGGAGTAGCTCAGAGAGCGACAGTAACGATGACCGTGACATTCTGAAGTTCTCACGCCATTCCTCTGGGAGAACAATTTCCTTCTCAAAGTTTTCCCACCAGCCAGCAGTGCGTCCAGGTCTGATCCAAAACCGGCGACGGCGACGCTGAATGGCGGCGTTGTGTCTTCGTAACGGTCGGGATAGTTGGTGTAAAAGAGCTGACCTCCAAGCGCTTATTCTCCTTTGTAACTCCATCTGTTGGAGCAGTTGTGCTTGTACAAACAAGCAAGCAAAAAGCGCCTGAACCAGCGTTACAATTTGCACTTCTCTGAACGCAGCCATTTTCCCTCCGAATGAATGGAGAAACATAAACAATTGTCGCACGCGTGACGCCAGCACCGCAGCAGTTGGAGGAGGTGGAGCTCCGGTTCTGAAGTCCACACGCAGACTCGACAGTGGAGAGTTCTCAAATCTTCACTTTGGCCGGAGTTTTGTTATTATTCGTTTATGGTTACATCAACTGGCGTTCACGTGTGGATGAAAGGCCAAACCGCACGATAAACTGTTCGGTTTTACTGATAAACGGCTAACGCCAAAAACACACTACACGCGTTACGGCTCCGCCCCGCTCTGACCTCCGCAGCAAATACGCACCCATTATAATCAATGACAGAATTTACACTGGCTCCGCACGGCGGCAGCGAGCTGCGGAGAGCGGACGGCAGTCCGTCAAAATTAGAAATTTTTCTATTTCTGCCGGACGCCGGAGCTGTGCGGAGGCACCAACAGGAAAAGGAACGAGCACAACTTCCGTATTTACAAAATAAAATCACCACGGGCGGACTAATCCTAGCTCTATACGGATTTATTTGTACAAAAATGCTGTCAAACTATCATTTATGACTACGCCTACAAACGCAATACAAGAAATAAATAAATAAATAAAGTATTTTATTCTGAAAATGTAATACCTCACTTCCTGTTGCTCAAACCATGTCCTGTCGCTCATTTACGAGAGAAGATCAAGGCAGCAGTCTCTACTGTTGTTCTCCTTCTTCCACCGAATGAATTGTTTTGTTCTGACTTACTTATTTATCACTTGATTTATCGCGCGATCCAAATCCCGCGCATGCGTCTAGGAGCGGCGCATGCAGGCGGACCTGAGCTGAGCGGAGGTAGTGGAAATTGGAGTTTGAGACGCTCAGCTGTGACCTGCGGAGCGGAGCGGACCGCAAGTAGTGTAATTTTGGCCTAGTGTGTACAGGGCCTAAAGCTCTGCCTCACGAACATACTGGGGAAAAACAAAATGTAGAGTTTGACGAGCCCCCATTAATATAGTTTTTACCACAATTTTTATTTATTTTTTTAAGTCTTGACAATCCCCCTTTAATATGAGGGGCAACTAACAAAAATGTGGAGTTTGACAAGCCCTCATTAAATTAAAATTGTTTTGGGGGACAGGCAGAACTATAATGACATCAATCTTTAGTCTGTGTTGGCCCACTTGAGTTTTGTTTTGGGGGACAGGCAGAACTATAATGACATCAATCTTTAGTCTGTGTTGGCCCACTTGAGTTCCAAATTACATAGCCACACCAAAAGAACGTGCACGAGTAAAATCCAAGATCTGATCCATTCTGCAAAAAGCATTCGAGTCTGGGTGCCTGAGACACAAACCAAGCAATCATAAGGCAAGCAACATGATCAGATCCAAATTTGATGCCAGCAACTTGTAAACCAGCGACCAGCCAAATCCAAATCGCAGGAACCAGTTATAAATCTAATTGTTAACAAGTCCTTAAAAAAATCCACAAATGGCAGCAGAGATGGACACATCAAGTTTCCAAAGTCATGATATCCAGCTGCTAACAAGGCAAATGGTCTGTAATGTTATCAGTTGTGTTGAGGGACCAACAGACCAAATCAAGTCCATAATTATAGTTCAGAAGATATGCAAGTGAGGCTCAGAAACAGTTTCACAGAAAGTAGCCAAGGGGGAGGAAAAAAAAAAACACAAACCCTTGCCATAGTTGAAGCAAAATGAATTGTTCATAAATGATTTGTCCCACTCAAACATATCACTACAGCCTTTACAAGTTTGATTTTAGAGCTATAGTTAATTTTTTTCATAAATAAAATGTTTTTGTGCGCTTCAGTTATCTTTTTTAGTTCCCACTGCATTACATTTACTTTGTCATTGTTCTGCTTTGGACTTTGTAAATATATTTTTTTCAACATCATTGGAGTTTTAGTTTGTATCCTTGTTGCATACTGTTGCGAATTCAAAAGGTTGAAGGAAGCTCTGAAACGAATGTGCAAATTTTATGTAGGTTTATTGTACATATAAGAATAAACCTTACAGCAGACAACAGACCTGACTCCAGCACAGTCCAACACACACATCTTCGAAGGCGGACCACGGTTTTATACCTCTAGATGACGTCATCGCCTCGTGGGACCAATCCTGGAACCGAACCGCCTTGGAACCGCCCTAGAACTTTTCTACTCTGTGAGTGATCCGCCTCTCAGCCAACAAGCTATCAGCTCTGTATGTCAATCATCAAATGTTGGGTGTGTTGCATGTGCAGGCGTGTAACTGTTCCCTAGTGAAAACAAAGCCCGAGAGAAAAACGTTCTGCCTTGTGTCACATTTCACATTATAAGGCAGAATTAAGTGAATACAAATAATGGAGCATAGTGGGTGTAATGTAATACTGATAGAAATATATTTCAATACTTTAGTTTTATTTTTTTCATCGCATTTCTTCTCATCCTAAAGAAGTTATTGCATTGCACTGATGAGTCAACCTTGATTTAATGGACATGTTACAAATAAAAAACACAGTACAGTATATTGTGAATGTCTGCCTTCTCTTGCATTTCAGCACATCTGAGCTCAAAGTCTACCAGCTGCACTTTGGCTTGGCTTTTTATACTCTATTGCACCACCCACTTTTTTGGTCCAACCTTCCTAGCAGTGTGACACTCCCTTATCCTTTCCGGTAATTTGGTTTCTGGCACTCCCATTTACTTTCACCGTTGTTTGCTCTCTCCCCTCAAAAAATAACAGATATTATTCTATCTTATTATTATTACTATTATTCTATCTTAACTTATTTATGTATTTATTGTTTAGCTAGAGAACCCT
>JBBPBX010027580.1:0-25035 GCA_038048925.1 Garcialebias charrua
GGACGTTAACCCTCTCCTCCCTGGATCAGCAGCAGAAGTCTTTAATGTTCTGAGACAGCAGGATGTTCTGGTTCTCTGGGAAGAACCTCAGCATTTGGACCTGAACACAACTCAGGAGCTTCATCACTTTCTCTGGGCTCCAAGGTGCTGTTTTCATGGCCTGACACCAGGCTGACTGTTGGCCCCTCCCACTTCAACATGGCCGACCACCTCACCTCTCGCCGCCTCGACCGTTAGGAGGCCTGAAGAAGCTGCTGACTTCAGACTGATAAGCTCCGCCTCCTACCTGCCTCCTCCCAAGATCGACCTCTTAGACTCAGGGGGGGACACTCTGATGCAAGATGGCGGCCGGCGTGGCGACGTGGCTGCCGTTCGCTCGGGCGGCGGCGGTGGGCTGGCTGCCGCTGGCCAAGAAGACGATGCCCAAACCCCCGGTGGACAACTCATCCAGGTCGGACGAGATCCTGTATGTCAACGTCAGCGGGGTCCGCTTCCAGGTGGGTCCTGCTGTCCACTGAGCATGCTCCAACAGTCACATGACAGGGCAGAGCCAGACTGGACCAGAGACCACAGACTGGACCAGAGACCACAGACTGGACCAGAGACCACAGACTGGACCAGAGACCACAGACTGGACCAGAGACCACAGACTGGACCAGAGACCCCAGACTGGACCAGAGACCACAGACTGGACCAGAGACCACAGACTGGACCAGAGACCACAGACTGGACCAGAGACCACAGACTGGACCAGAGACCACAGACTGTACCAGAGACCGCAGACTGGATCAAAGGCTGCAGACTGGATCAAAGACTCCAGAGTGGACCAGAGACCACAGACTGGACCAGAGACTCCAGATGGGACCAGAGACTCCAGACTGGATCAAAGACTGCAGACTGTACCAGAGACACCAGACTGTACCAGAGACACCAGACTGTACCAGAGACCACAGACTGGACCAGAGACCACAGACTGGACCAGAGACCACAGACTGGACCAGAGACCACAGACTGGATCAAAGACTCCAGAGTGGACCAGAGACCACAGACTGGACCAGAGACCACAGACTGGACCAGAGACCACAGACTGGACCAGAAACCACAGACTGGACCAGAGACCACAGACTGGATCAAAGACTCCAGAGTGGACCAGAGACCACAGACTGGACCAGAGACCACAGACTGGACCAGAGACCACAGACTGGACCAGAGACCACAGACTGGACCAGAGACCACAGACTGGACCAGAGACCACAGACTGGACCAGAGACCACAGACTGGACCAGAGACCACAGACTGGACCAGAGACCACAGACTGGACCAGAGACCACAGACTGGACCAGAGACCACAGACTGGACCAGAGACCACAGACTGGACCAGAGACCACAGACTGGACCAGAGACCACAGACTGGACCAGAGACCACAGACTGGACCAGAGACCACAGACTGGACCAGAGACCACAGACTGGACCAGAGACCACAGACTGGACCAGAGACCACAGACTGGACCAGAGACCACAGACTGGACCAGAGACCACAGACTGGACCAGAGACCACAGACTGGACCAGAGACCACAGACTGGACCAGAGACCACAGACTGGACCAGAGACCACAGACTGGACCAGAGACCACAGACTGGACCAGAGACCACAGACTGGACCAGAGACCACAGACTGGACCAGAGACCCAGACTGGACCAGAGACCACAGACTGGACCAGAGACCACAGACTGGACCAGAGACCACAGACTGGACCAGAGACCACAGACTGGACCAGAGACCACAGACTGGACCAGAGACCACAGACTGGACCAGAGACCACAGACTGGACCAGAGACCACAGACTGGACCAGAGACCACAGACTGGACCAGAGACCACAGACTGGACCAGAGACCACAGACTGGACCAGAGACCACAGACTGGACCAGAGACCACAGACTGGACCAGAGACCACAGACTGGACCAGAGACCACAGACTGGACCAGAGACCACAGACTGGACCAGAGACCACAGACTGGACCAGAGACCACAGACTGGACCAGAGACCACAGACTGGACCAGAGACCACAGACTGGATCAAAGGCTGCAGACTGGATCAAAGACTCCAGAGTGGACCAGAGACCACAGACTGGACCAGAGACCACAGACTGGACCAGAGACCACAGACTGGACCAGAGACCACAGACTGTACCAGAGACCGCAGACTGGATCAAAGGCTGCAGACTGGATCAAAGACTCCAGAGTGGACCAGAGACCACAGACTGGACCAGAGACTCCAGATGGGACCAGAGACTCCAGACTGGATCAAAGACTGCAGACTGTACCAGAGACACCAGACTGTACCAGAGACACCAGACTGTACCAGAGACCACAGACTGGACCAGAGACCACAGACTGGACCAGAGACCACAGACTGGACCAGAGACCACAGACTGGATCAAAGACTCCAGAGTGGACCAGAGACCACAGACTGGACCAGAGACCACAGACTGGACCAGAGACCACAGACTGGACCAGAGAAACCACAGACTGGACCAGAGACCACAGACTGGATCAAAGACTCCAGAGTGGACCAGAGACCACAGACTGGACCAGAGACCACAGACTGGACCAGAGACCACAGACTGGACCAGAGACCACAGACTGGACCAGAGACCACAGACTGGACCAGAGACCACAGACTGGACCAGAGACCACAGACTGGACCAGAGACCACAGACTGGACCAGAGACCACAGACTGGACCAGAGACCACAGACTGGACCAGAGACCACAGACTGGACCAGAGACCACAGACTGGACCAGAGACCACAGACTGGACCAGAGACCACAGACTGGACCAGAGACCACAGACTGGACCAGAGACCACAGACTGGACCAGAGACCACAGACTGGACCAGAGACCACAGACTGGACCAGAGACCACAGACTGGACCAGAGACCACAGACTGGACAAGCCAGACTGGATCAAGACTCCAGAGTGGACCAGAGACCACAGACTGGACCAGAGACCACAGACTGGACCAGAGACCACAGACTGGACCAGAGACCACAGACTGTACCAGAGACCGCAGACTGGATCAAAGGCTGCAGACTGGATCAAAGACTCCAGAGTGGACCAGAGACCACAGACTGGACCAGAGACTCCAGATGGGACCAGAGACTCCAGACTGGATCAAAGACTGCAGACTGTACCAGAGACACCAGACTGTACCAGAGACACCAGACTGTACCAGAGACCACAGACTGGACCAGAGACCACAGACTGGACCAGAGACCACAGACTGGACCAGAGACCACAGACTGGATCAAAGACTCCAGAGTGGACCAGAGACCACAGACTGGACCAGAGACCACAGACTGGACCAGAGACCACAGACTGGACCAGAGACCACAGACTGGACCAGAGACCACAGACTGGACCAGAGACCACAGACTGGACCAGAGACCACAGACTGGACCAGAGACCACAGACTGGACCAGAGACCACAGACTGGACCAGAGACCACAGACTGGACCAGAGACCACAGACTGGACCAGAGACCACAGACTGGACCAGAGACCACAGACTGGACCAGAGACCACAGACTGGACCAGAGACCACAGACTGGACCAGAGACCACAGACTGGACCAGAGACCACAGACTGGACCAGAGACCACAGACTGGACCAGAGACCACAGACTGGACCAGAGACCACAGACTGGACCAGAGACCACAGACTGGACCAGAGACCACAGACTGGACCAGAGACCACAGACTGGACCAGAGACCACAGACTGGACCAGAGACCACAGACTGGACCAGAGACCACAGACTGGACCAGAGACCACAGACTGGACCAGAGACCACAGACTGGACCAGAGACCACAGACTGGACCAGAGACCACAGACTGGACCAGAGACCACAGACTGGACCAGAGACCACAGACTGGACCAGAGACCACAGACTGGACCAGAGACCACAGACTGGACCAGAGACCACAGACTGGATCAAAGACTGCAGACTGGACCAGAGACCACAGACTGGACCAGAGACCACAGACAGGATCAAAGGCCGCAGACTGGATCAAAGACTCCAGAGTGGACCAGAGACCACAGACTGGACCAGAGACCACAGACTGGACCAGAGACCACAGACAGGATCAAAGGCCGCAGACTGGATCAAAGACTCCAGAGTGGACCAGAGACCACAGACTGGACCAGAGACCACAGACTGGACCAGAGACCACAGACAGGATCAAAGGCTGCAGACTGGACCAGAGACTCCAGATGGGACCAGAGACACCAGATTGTACCAGAGACACCAGACTGTACCAGAGACACCAGACTGTACCAGAGACACCAGACTGTACCAGAGACCACAGACTGTACCAGAGACCACAGACTGTACCAGAGACCACAGACTGTACCAGAGACCACAGACTGGACCAGAGACCACAGACTGGACCAGAAACCACAGACTGGACCAGAGACCACAGACTGGACCAGAGACCACAGACTGGACCAGAGACTACAGGCTGGACCAGAGACCACAGGCTGGACCAGAGACCACAGGCTGGACCAGAGACCACAGGCTGGACCAGAGACCACAGACTGGACCAGAGACCACAGGCTGGATCAAAGACTCTAGACTGGACCAGAGACTCCAGATGGGACCAGAGACTCTAGACTAGATCAGAGACTCTAGACTGGATCAACAACTCTAGTTTGGACCGGGGACTCTAGACTGGATACCATACCATACCACTTTATTTATAAAGCACTTAAAACCGCAACAATGCCAACAAAATCTGAATCAGAATAAGCTTATCATTGCACCAAACTACAGTGAGATTATGGTCGTACAGTCATCCAAAAGATGGGTGGAGTGCACGTTGCTGCTGCTCCTAAGAGCGCAGCCCTTATTCTTTCGATAGAAAATGGGGAAAAGCCATGAGGAGAGGATAGTGGTATTACAAAAAAGATCTCTTCACACCATGTCCTTATCAGGACACAATTTAAGATGTAAAAAAAAACTCTACCAAGAACATTTAGACACATTACATATGTATTTGACAACAAAAGATGATGATATTTGTCCAGATAGCACCATAGTGCTGAAAAGATGTTTGTGTCAGCTGGTACAGCTCTAATAAACATTCACAGAAGTTCTCGGGGTGGGGGTGGGGGTGCGATAGACAGAGCCTTCTTAGTTTACACATATCCCAAGAGAAATTTGGTAAGTCGGCCTGCTTTGAGGCCAAATGGGGGAGTCGGATTCAGATAAGCCACAGCTGTTGATTTTTTTCAGGAAGACTGTTATTTTAGTCAGTCTTGAGTCCTGCTGGTACTTTCAATATCTAAAATGGCCAGATTTGTGGTCATTCTACTGGTCCATGCTTATTATCCCCCTCTAAGGATGTCCCCAACATGCTGGCAAGTCCCAGAAGCTGCAGGTGACCTGCGATTCTCACAAATCGCTTCCATCTTATGGTTTAGCTCGTATATCAGCTGATTTTGAGTGCTCGAAGCACGAACCAAACCCTCATACAGGGTCGTCAGCTTTGTCATTGCCAAAACTGCCGCCGCCGTCTTCTATAATAGCCGATAACATAGGAGTCCGCCGATGCAAAAAAGCAGAAACCCTGCTATCATGATTCCAATGATAAAAACATTTTTGGTGTCCTCCTGAGACAAAACGGAAAGGCACATCAGCTTCCAAACCCCCCACATATCCCTGATGTATCCTGCCACATGCATCTCAGCGGTGCATGAGGGTTCTCCAGGACCCTGTCGCTTTGTTGAATTTTTTTTTATTGATTGCGTTGAAAGTCCAGCTGACCAGATCCATGACTAGTTTATGATTTGGAAGATGTGTAAATAGAATCTCTGATACACAGACAGAGAGCAGCTCTGGTCTTATTAGGCCCGAGCAGCTAAGCACTGCGAAGGCCTGTTGTAATCGTAGTGTTTCAGGCCTTCGCTGAAAAAATTCCACCAAATGAATTGGCCTTTGAATTGGCAGACTGGGGTGGTGGTTCCCCTATTCAAAAAGGGGGACCGTAGGGTGTGTTCCAACTATAGGGGGATCACACTCTTAAGCCTCCCTGGTAAGGTCTATTCAGGGGTTCTGGAGAGGAGGGTCCGTCGGATAGTCGAACCTCGGATTCAGGAGGAGCAGTGTGGTTTTCGTGCTGGTCGTGGAACACTGGACCAGCTCTACACCCTCAGCAGGGTCCTGGAGGGCGCGTGGGAGTTTGCCCAACCAGTTTACATGTGCTTTGTGGACTTGGAAAAGGCATTCGACCGCGTCCCTCGGGGGGTTCTGTGGGGGGTACTCCGGGAGTATGGGGTACCAGGCCCATTGATATGGGCTGTTAGGTCCCTGTACGACCGGTGTCAGAGCTTGGTCCGCATTGCCGGCAGTAAGTCAGGCTCGTTTCCAGTGAGAGTTGGACTCCGCCAAGGTTGCCCTTTGTCACCGATTCTGTTCATAACTTTTATGGACAGAATTTCTAGGCGCAGCCAAGGTGTTGAGAGGATCCGTTTTGGTGGCCTTAGAATCGCTTCTCTGTTTTTTGCAGATGATGTGGTCCTATTGGCTTCATCAGATCGTGATCTACAGCTTTCGCTGGAGCGGTTTGCAGCCGAGTGTGATGCGGCCGGGATGAGGATCAGTTCCTCCAAATCCGAGGCCATGGTCTTGAGCCGGAAAAGGGTAGCATGCCCTCTCCGGGTCGGGGAGGAGGTCCTGCCCCAAGTGGAGGAGTTTAAGTATCTCGGGGTCTTGTTCACGAATGAGGGAAAACTGGAGCGTGAGATCGATAGGCGGATAGGTGCAGCATCCGCAGTGAAGCGGGCGCTGTACCGGTCTGTCGTGGTGAAGAGAGAGCTGAGTCGAAAGGCAAAGCTCTCAATTTACCGATCAATCTACGTTCCCACCCTCATCTATGGTCATGAGCTTTGGGTTGTGACCGAAAGAACGAGATCTCGGATACAAGCGGCTGAAATGAGTTTTCTCCGCAGGGTGTCTGGACTCTCCCTTAGAGATAGGGTGAGAAGCTCAGTCATCCGGGAGGGACTCGGAGTAGAGCCGCTGCTTCTCCACATCGAGAGGAGCCAGTTGAGGTGGCTCGGGCATCTGGTTAGGATGCCTCCTGGACGCCTCCCTGGGGAGGTGTTCCGGGCATGTCCCACCGGGAGGAGGCCCAGAGGAAGACCCAGGACACGCTGGAGGGACTATGTTTCTCGGCTGGCCTGGGAACGCCTTGGGATTCCCCCAGAGGAGCTGCTCCATGTGGCTGGGGAGAGGGAAGTCTGGGCCTCCCTACTTGGGTTGCTACCCCCGCGACCCGACCCCGGATAAGCGGACGAAAATGGATGGATGGATGGATGGAATTGGCCTTTTGGGGGCCTTAACATTTTCCAAAACTCACCAAATTTGGCGGACGCATCAGGACTAGCGAAAGTTTACATATTTTGGGGGCAGGACAAAAATCGCAAAAGAAACGGCTCAAGAGCGCCACCTGTAAATTTTCAAAATACCCTCCGCATTAACCCTAGTTTGTCGTAGAAGCATGAAATTTGGTACTCTAGGCCAATTCTCCAAGATGCACAGAAAACCCTCTGGCATCAATGTTGTACGATAAACAGGAAGGTGGCCATTTTGGAACGCTGTCCCAAATTTCACACCTTTTTGGCGGTTTACAGCCTCCGCATTTGAACGAACTCCTCCTAGGGCTTTCACTCAATCAATTTCAAACTTGACCAGTTTGTTCAAAAGGCATGGTGGACAAAAAGTTACCTAAATGGTTTGTTTCGGAGCATGCTGAAGGGGCGGGGCCAGATCTCAAAGTTTGACATCTCGCCATGAAAAACAAAACACTAATATCAAAAAAGGCGTTCAATACAGAACAACTGGACTTTATTTGTAACAAACAAGACGTTTCGCTTCTCATCCGAAAAGCTTTATCAATGTTGATATTGATAAAGCTTTTCGGATGAGAAGCGAAACGTCTTGTTTGTTACAAATAAAGTCCAGTTGTTCTGTATTGAACGCCTTTTTTGATTTTATCATGTCCTGGATGACTGAGAATCTTCACCAGCAAAACGCTAATAGCACTTACACGAAAACTGTCTGAGACATCAAACATTCAGTGATTGATCCACATCCAGTCCCCTGCAAGAATGAATAGTCAAATCATGACATCACTTAAACCACTCCCCCTGACAATAGGAAGTGTAAAGTTTTACATTGAACGGTCCCTATCTGACCCCTGTTACCTAATCAGCATGACAGTGTGTCCAGTGACCGAAGACATGTTGGTGTAACATGCTTTCCAACACTGACAGTTTTGGGTGGAGCATGTGGGCGTGGCAACGTAGCGAAGTAAGACGTAACGCCGATGCCAAATGTCTGGCTCTAAATTCCACAGATTTGAACAGAGGCGCACCAAAATCAGTATGATCGATCATTTTCCACCCCTTGAACAAGAATCCATAATTGGCCAATAGCCTTCACAGCGCCCCCTACAATATTTTAAAAACCTCAGCCCCAAGCCATTTTTTCACCGATAATTCTGAAACTCTGTGAACATCTGTATCTTCTCAGGACCTATGAAAAACTCTCTTGGAGCCCTGGTCCAAAACGAACAGGAAGTCGGCCCTTTTGGATCAAAGGGTCATTTTTGGGCGTTTCTAATTGCAGATTTTAACTACATGTAACTCCTCTTAGGGATTTTGAAGGATTACCTTCAAACTTGGTTAATGTGCCCTTAACACATTAGGGAGTAAAAGTTACCTAAAGCGTGTGTTTTCATATATGTTAAAGGGGCGTGTCCAGGCCTCAAACTTGCGCTTCACGTCGTACATTTCCAAATGCTATAACTTTGACATTGAAAGACCAAAATGCACCAAACTTGGCATGAGTCATTCCTGTTGGATGCCCCACAAGTCTCTGTGGTTATATTCTGACGTCATCAAAGCCCTACCCCCTCAGAACAGGAAGTCACTTTTTTTACTTGGAATGCTCCCTCTCTGACACCCTTGACCTAATCAGGATAATCCTGTGTTAGAAGACACATAACAAGTTGGTCTGACTTACTTTAAATTACAGTTTTTGATGGAGGATGTGGGCGTGGTGGCGTGACGAATTCAGAAGTGACGCTGTAGCCATATGTTGGGCTCTAAATTCCACAGGTTTGAACCGAGGTACACCAAATTCACTATTATTGATCATTATCCACCCCTTGAACAGGAATCCATGATAAGTGGCCAATAGCCTCCATAGTGCCCCCTACATTATTCCTAAACTTTTATCTCTGTGATACATCATCCAATCTGCACCAGATTTATTGTGCATCATCAGTGAGCACTTCTAAACACATTGATGTTGTGGTTTGACTTATGACTCCAGTGCGCCCCCTACATTATTCCAACAGTTATATCTCAATGATACATCATCCAATCTGAGCCAGGTTTTTGGTGTGTCATCTGTGAGTATTTCTAGACAAATTGCTTTTGTTGTTTAACATTTGGCTCAAGTGCACTCCCTAGATTATTCAAACTGTTATATCTCATTGATACAATTTATTGTACATCAGTAGTATGTACTTCTACACACATTGGTATTGTTGTTTAAAATTTTACTCCACTGGGCCCCCTGAATTATTCCAATAGTTATATCTCAGTGATACATCATCTGATATGCGCCACGATTATTGGACGTCATCAGTGTGCACTTCTACACACATTGTTATTGATGTTTAACTTTTGACTCCAGTGCACCCCTTACATTATTCCAACAGTTATATGTCATTGAAATTTCATCCAATATGTACCAGATTTGTTGTGCATCATCAGTGAGCACTTCTAGACACATTGGTGGTAGGGCTGAACGATTTTGGAAAAATAATCTAATTGCAATTTTTTTTCTATAAATTGCAATTGCGATTTAAAAGGCGATTATTTTTTTAATATCTTAAGTATTTTCAAAAAACGAAGCAATAAATCAATCTGTTTTATAATAAACAATGTCAGATTTATTTAAAGCAGAGATTACAATAAAGCAAACAAATCTATGCCTTTTCTTTTCACCATTTCTATTTTTTCTTGTTTCATAAACATACCGGTAATAGTAAACATGTTAAGTGAACTTCCTAACTACTGTCTGAGCTTCCCATGACAGTTAATGAAATATAAAAAATTAGATATAAAAAAAACAACTGTTTGAAGTTCAAACAGTTGGGTCAGTGATCCCTGTCGGCTGATACTTTGCTTACCTGAAGTTGAAGCACTGGTTGTTGTCATTCTAGCCATGCAACCATCGTAAAGGTCTGTGGTGTGTTTTTTTTTAAGTGTTTATAAAGATTTGTGTCATGTGACCAGTCAAATTGCAGCCTTCACGATTAGAAAATCTCATTTTATCATATTGCGATATTATTGCAAATACAATTAATTGTTCAGCCCTAATTGGTGGTGGTGTTTAACATTTCACTCCAGTGCGCCCCTAGATCAATCAATCAATCAATCAATTTATTCACTCGATTAAAAAAAAAATCATCATTTTACAAACTCATTATCTGACAACACATTTACACGAGTGAAGAGGGAGCAGGAAGAAGAAAATCTTGTATAGACCTGCCCCCTTTCTCAATAATTACAAAAATGTCATGGCCGTAAACATTAAATTAACAAAACAAGTTGCAAACAATATCTAAACAATAACATACATAACAATATATCACTCTTCCCATTAACAACTCAAAGTTGTATAAGAGTTAATCATTCTTTTTTTATAAAGTTTCTTGAATTGGTTTATTGTAGAGCAATTTTTAAACTCCTCATCCAAACTGTTCCATAGTTTTACTCCATGCACCGAAATGCACATTTGTTTTAAAGTAGTACGCACAGTTTTACTTTTGAAATCAATTATGATTATGTATAGGGCTCAGAACAACAAATTACCTTTAAATATCCAAATGCACTTTGTTAAAAGACAAAGTTGTTATAATCTTAAGGGGACAGAGATGTTTGTAAAACCACAATTCAGAACTAGCTTGAAGGGACGTTCTACCTCAATCCAGGGAATTAGATTATGGAATGGCTTGGAGAATGTAGTTAAAAATGCCAAGTCACTGTTTACATTTAAAAAAATGATCAAAAGGAATTTGTTGAAAAAATATATATGAATTAGCATAATGTGTATTGTATTATTTATTAGTAATGTATTAGTATTAGAAAATTAGAAAGAGTTAGTCATTTTGTACTACTGGTGGAAGATTATTAATGTGCTTTGTATCAATTTTTAATTATGTATTAGTATTAGAAAATTAGAAAGAATTAGTCATTTTGTACTACTGGTGAAATATTATTAATGTGTTTTGTATCGATTATTAGTTACGTATTAGTATTAGAAAATTAGAAAGAGTTAGTCATTTTGTACTACTGGTGAAATATTATTATTGTTTAATCTGATTGTTTGAAAAAAGGGGCAGATATAATAAGATTTATTCTTCTTTCTGCTTCCTTTCATTTTTTTTACATTGTGTACGTATCATTAATGGGATTGTCTTGTATTGTGTTTCTTTTGTAAAAAAATGAACAAATTTAATAAACATAAACATTAATAAACATAAACATACTTCCTTCTGTTAGTTCTTTCACAAGAGCTTAAGACAAAGAACTTTTGTAAATTAAATGGCAATAATCTCTTTCTAGCTTTAAACATTATCAATAACATTTTTAAATTAACCAGATCCTTTAGTTTCAAGATATTTGATTGAATAAACAATTTATTTGTATGTTCTCTGGTGTCCACTTTATATAAAATTCTCATAACTTTCTTTTGTATGACAGATAACGGTTTAGTGTTGGTTTTATATGTGTTGCCCCATACCTCTATACAGTATGTCAGATATGGAACAACAAATGAATAATATAATGTCTGTAGTGTTGACAGCTCTAAAACATGTTTTACTTTATTTAGAAGTCCAATACTTTTGCATAGTTTTAATTTTATGTATTTTATATGAGATTTCCAGTTAAGTTTATGATCTAAAACAACACCTAAAAATTTAACTTCATGTACTCGTTCAACTTGATTATCATCTATAGACATTATAATAGAATCATCTATTTTTCTATTACCAAAAATCATGAATTTTGTTTTATTCCAGTTTATTGATAATTTGTTGTATTTAAACCACTCATTAAGTTTAGACATCTCACAAGTCATACATTCTATAATGGTTTTTAAGTCATTCCCAGAACAAAATAAATTTGTATCATCTGCGAACAGGATGATTTGTAACTTTTTAGACACTTCACAAATGTCATTGATATACAAAAGAAAAAGCTTTGGTCCTAGCACTGAACCTTGGGGGACTCCACATTTTATATTTTGAAGATCTGATTTTACATTTCCTAGCTGTACAAATTGTTTTCGGTTAGTCAAATAACTACTCAACCAGTTATGAACTATCCCTCTTATCCCATAATCTTGCAACTTGGAAAGCAATAAAGTGTGGTCGATTGTATCAAAGGCTTTTCTTAAATCAATGAACATCCCCACTGTATATTGTTTCCTTTCAATTGCTTCTGTAATTTCTTCATTTAGTTCTAACAATGCAAGGGATGTTGATTTATTTGATCTAAAGCCATATTGACTCTCACTCAATAAGTTATTCTTTTCAATATAACCATCCAATTTCTGGACAAACCATTTTTCAAGCACTTTAGAAAACTGGGGGAGCACTGAGATCGGTCTATAATTGTCAAAACTATGTCTATCACCATTTTTAAATATTGGAATATCCATCCATCCATCCATCTTCTTCCTCTTATCCGGGGTCGGGTCGCGGGGGTAGCAGCCTAAGTAGGAGGCCCAGACTTCCCTCTCCCCAGCCACTTGGAGCAGCTCCTCTGGGGGAATCCCAAGGCGTTCCCAGGCCAGCCGAGAAACATAGTCCCTCCAGCGTGTCCTGGGTCTTCCTCTGGGTCTCCTCCCGGTGGGACATGCCCGGAACACCTCACCAGGGAGGCGTCCAGGAGGCATCCTAACCAGATGCCCGAGCCACCTCAACTGGCTCCTCTCGATGTGGAGAAGCAGCGGCTCTACTCCGAGTCCCTCCCGGATGACTGAGCTTCTCACCCTATCTCTAAGGGAGAGTCCAGACACCCTGCGGAGAAAACTCATTTCAGCCGCTTGTATCCGAGATCTTGTTCTTTCGGTCACAACCCAAAGCTCATGACCATAGATGAGGGTGGGAACGTAGATCGATCGGTAAATTGAGAGCTTTGCCTTTCGACTCAGCTCTCTCTTCACCGGTCTGTCGTGGTGAATATTGGAATAACTTTTGCTAATTTCATTTTTTCTGGAAATAAACCACTCTGGACTGACAAATTACAAATATAAGTAAATGGTTTAATAATAAAGTCAATAGTTTTTTTATAATCATCATATCAATTCCATCACTATCAACAGATGTTTTAGTTTTGCTTTTCCTTTTTCCTTAGATTATTACAACAGTTATATTAGTGATGCGTCAAACGATCTGCACCAGATTTTTTGTGCATGATCAGTGAGCACTTCTACACACATTGGTATTTTTGTTTAACATTTGACTCCAGTGCACCCCCTACATTATTCTAACAGTTTTATCTGTGATGCATCATCTGACCTGAACCTGATTTTTTTGTTTCATCAGTGAGCACTTCTAGACACATTGCTATTGTGGATTCATGACAACACTTAAGCCCCACCCACTCAGAGAAGAAACTGACAATTATTGGGTGACTATTCCAGCTTCGCCCTGTGTAAGTTATAAGACTGAAAATGTATTCACCAACTGTTGATTACCACACATGACATATTGAAAAGCATAAAGGAAGTGCTCGTCAAACATTCACCACAAAACAGGAAGTCACAATAACTCGTCTGGAAAGTCAGAGTTCGGCCAAACTTGTAAGGCTTGCAGCTGGAATCGTACTGATATGGGCGGAAGGTGATTTCGAAGGTTCGGCATATGCGCACCCTGGTGGACACGTGTGGGAATGGAATGACGGCGTTCACGATTGCGACTGGGAGGCGTTGCTGGAGCTCCAGCCATCGCAGGTGATTTTGACGATTTGGCAAATGTGCACCCTGGTGAACGGGTGCGGGATAGGCACGAGAGCGTTCGCAATGGCAACTAGGTGGACTATCTGGAGCTTCTGCGGTTGCCGTAATGCCGGAGCGGCGCTTTGTTGCGAGGGCCTCGGTGCTGCTTGCAGCTTTAATTTTTTTATTGTTGTTTTTTTTTAACCCATCCAGAGGACGTGACTTAACTTTTTTAGATTTTTCTACTGGGATTGTTGAGCGTGCATCAGGATGACTAACATTATAGAATACAGACAAGTTAAAATCAACTCACAGTGTCAAAAGCCAGGGAATACAACTTTTTTTTTTGCACAACTTAAAAACAGTGAAGGAGGGGGCCTGCCTGACATGCAATGGTAAATCATTCCACAGTTTTGGACCTGCAACAGAGAAGGCCCTGTCACCTCATGGGTTCCTGGAACCAGAAGCAGCTGGTCTGCTGACCTCAGAGAGCGCTGTGGGACATTTGGCTGCAGCAGATCAGCGAGATAAGAGGGGACAGAACTGCTAAGAGATTTAAAAATATACAGAAGGATTTTAAAAAGAATTTGAAAGTGAACTGGGAACCAATCAGGGCCGGCCCAAGCCTCCATGGCGCCCTAAGCAAAATTTGTTTGGGGCCCTCTATTTCTGTTAATAATGTAGATTACTGCAATAAACAGTCAGATGATCAGATCATTCACCCACCTAACATAAACTCATTGCAACTCTGACAGCCCTGTTTACATTATCCTATATGTATCATCTAGTGCAGGGGCGTAAACTCATTTTATTCTGGGCCACATCAACATCATGAATGTCCTCGAAAGGCGGGACACTGCAGAATGCATTGATAAAACGACCTAAAAATTAAATATTTTATGTTTGAGTAATTTGGCATTATAAACATAAAAACTGATTTGATTTGACTAATAAAGTAATACTGAAGCACACAACTGTTATCTTGAAGTTCTGTCTCTGTAGAGTCACAGAAATGGTTATGGCGGGCTGGATTTGGCCCATGGGTCTTGAGTTTGACACATGTGATCTTGTGGTACTAAAAGTAACAAAAGAAAAAAAATCACCAGTGTGCAATGTATTTAGTGGCAGGGCTTCCGACTTAAGGGCGAGGCATAGCTCCGCGCTAGCGCGAGGCCACGCGGTGCCACGCTTGAGCGAGCGCCGCGGCACAAGCCTTTGAACGCTCGCGCGAACGCGCCAAGCTCAAATTTTACGACCGCTCACGCGCGCGCGGTGTCTCTCAATAAACTGCCCTGGTGGCGGACTGTTTTGTGTGACACACAAATGAATTAAATTCCTCTTCTTCATCGCTGATCTGGACTTTTCTTTTGTTTTTTTGCCAAAAGTCAAGTGATCGCTTGAAGCGGTCACCATTCACTTCCTCCTCCGATGAGGAGGAATGAATGAACTTGTTCTCAGACCCGACCTGTCAATCAAATCAGTAGGCTGTCAGCAAATGACCAATCAGCGACCTCAATTTGTCCCGTAGCTAAACGCTCCGCCCTGCTTCTGCTCAAATGACGTGAGCCAAGATGGTCTAGTGGCAGGGTTTTTGACTACGGATCCGAAGGTCGCGGGTTCGCGCCCCGGCCACTACCCAGCTTGGGGTGTCTATGAGTGCACACCTATTTCTCCAGCTCCCCGGGCGCTTTTGGGCTGCTCACTGCACCACCTGGTAGGTGGTTGGGTTAAATGCAGAGACGAATTTCGTCTGTGTATGGGAACATACGCAGATGACAGGAATAGACATTATTATTATTATTATAAGTATTTGGAGCGAAAACGTTGGAGCCACAGGCTGCTTCACGCTGTGCTCTGCTGTGAACCCCCCACGCACAGCGCGCGTGCGTGGCGCGGTCCAGCGCGGAGCTCTGCCTCGCCCTTTAGGACCCGAAGGACGCGGGTTCGCGTCCCGGCCACTACACACCTTGGGGTGTCTATGAGTGCACATCTAATTCTCCAGCTCCCCGGGCGCTTTCTATGGCTGCTCACTGCACCACCTGGTGGTGGTTGGGTTAAATGCAGAGACAAATTTCATCTGTGTATGGGAAACATACACAGATGACAGAAAAGGACATTATTATTATTATTATTATTATTACAGCAAAAGGGTTGTCTGGTTTATTACCTTTGGTTTTAAAGAACTGCAACAGTAATGTTCAAAAGTAATTTTTTGTGCAAGCTGAACAACAAACAACATATAAAATAACCTAGATGCAAAAAAATCAATTAAATTGTGGAAAAACAGACTAAATAAATTAAAATAACAAATATCAAGGAAATAAGATAAGATAGAACTTTATTGATCCCACAGGAAATTGTTGTGCCAGAGTACTTTAAATAATGTAAATTAACAATTACTTGAAACCACATAAAATTGTTTAAAAAAAAAAATATTTAAGCTGAATAATTAGTTCTTAAAACTATGTAAATGTATGCAATAAATCGCAAAAGCTGAACTTACAATATTAATTAGAATCATATTGAATCATTACAAAAAAAAAAAAAAATTCCACTTAGGGGGCCCCCTAGTGGCCCCGGGGCCCTAAGCAGCCGCTTAGTTTGCTTATGCCTTGGGCCAGGCCCTGGAACCAATGCAGGGAGGCCAAAACTGGTGTAATGTGCTCTCTTTGGCCTGTACCGGTTAAAAATTGGGCAGCAAGACTTTTGACCAGTTGTAGTCGTGCAATGGAGGTTTGACTGATTCCAAACAGAAGTGTGTTGCAGTAATCCAGCCTGGATGTTATGAATGCATGTATTACTGTCTCAAGGTTATTTTTGGACAGTATGGGCTTCAATTTAGACATTCACCTCAGCTGGAAAACAAACCAAAACTGGATTTAACAATCATGACATGACTGTTTAGCTTCATGGAAGGGTCCATTTTCATTCCCAGATTAGTGACCACTTGTTTCTCTAACGGGACTAGAGAGAAAAGGTTGGGTGGTTACTGATTTTGCCATTAGGTAGAAACAAAATGACTTCCGTCTTCTTCTCATTAAATCTTAAGAAATGTAAAGCCATCCAGACCCGGATGTTAGCCAAAAAGTCAAAAAGAGGTTGAATAATGTGACAGCCTGCTCATTTTCAGAGCTGCTCTCATTACTTTTTGTTCTCCCTTGGCCCCTCCCATCCTGCCACACACACCTGGATCACGGCTGTGAACTCACCTGATTGGTCCGCTGTTCAAGCTCGTTTGCTCTTCCAGTTTAAAGATGGCAGTTTATATCCAGACCAAAAACAAGCAACAACTGCCACAATTCTGCCAGCGTTGCGTCCCTGGTTGAACTATTACAATTTAATCCGAGGCTGTGCAATCCCTCGCCTGTTCCAAAACCCTTCACTTCCTGCTAGAAGTCATCCCCGTGGACCGAAAAAACAAACAAAGGGAAACGTACATCTACTCCTGTGCGCTCTCCGACGTGAATCTGGAGATCCTGGAAGCGTCACCCAGTTGATTGCTCATGATAAAACAAAACAACCTATGGATTCCTGGTTCTGTTTATCTGAGACCTCTCTTGCTGTGGGGCAGTAAATATATGGGAGCCTTGACCTGTTGTTTGGGGAAGACAAGAAAAGACTTGAGAACTTTTTTTTTGATGGGGGGATTTGTGTTTATTTTGTTTATGGACATTTAAAAATATAAAAAACCTGAAAGAAAAAAAGAGAGAAATTATGTGGATGATGTTTTGTTTGTTTTTTGTGTAAAAGAAAAAGGGTGATGTTTTGTTTGTTTTTTGTGTGAAAAAAAAGAAAAAAATAAATGTGTATATATATTTTGTCATTCAAGTTGTTAGAGGGTCAACACCATTAAAGTGGAAGGTCCTTGTGTGACAGTTTAAAAAATAATAATAATACAAAAGTAATTCACGATTGTTAATCCTAACTGTCAGGAGGGATACCTGGCTGGCACCCCTTTTTAATAAACAAACTTTTGTAAAACCGTCGCATAAAAAATGGACCAGTGCACATGCACCAGTGTGTTTCAGTGGGAAGTAAATTTGACAGTCATTAGCGTAGAAATTAAAAGGTATGCCATGTTTACGAAAAATAGCACCTAGTGCCAGCAGGTATAAAGAAAAGATTAGAGGACCATGGATGGACCCCTGCAGTACCCTCCACTGAAGAGCTGCCGATGTTGAACTCTGTCAAAGGGAGGAGACCCCACTACTGTATACTGAACAACTATTGACAAGTCTCTAAACTGTATTCTTGCTAAGGTTCTAGAAAAACGGATAAACTCTCAAATCTAAAATTATCTGGACTCATTTAACATCTTACCTCTCCATCAATCTGGTTTCAGGAAACAACACAGCACAACAACTGCTTCAATGAAGGTTTTAAATAACATTGTTGAAGCATTGGATGCTAAGGATTATTGTGCTGCTCTTTTCTTAGACCTGTCTAAAGCTTTTGACACTGTGGATCATAACATCCTGTGTCATAAGCTCTCAGAAATAGTTTTCTCAGATCACACCATTGGTTAGTTTTCTAAATATCTTTCCGATTGGAGGCAATGTGTTCAACATAACGGTACTTCTTCCAGCCTTTATTTAGTCAGGTAAATCTTATTGAGCCTCGAGGGCTCATTTACGAAAGCGACCTGCTACAAACTAAAGAATGATGAACAGCAATGATACAAATACATTAAACAGTAAACAAAAGAAAAAGTAGCAAAAACATAAGGTAGATGTACAAAATCAAAAACAGGAACAAATCTGCATTGGTTTTTGCCAGGATTCCAACAGATTCTGAAAACCATTTAGAGAAGTCAAGGTCGAGAGCTTCAGATCTTTTTGTAAGATATTCCATGAAGCAGGAGCGGAGTAGGAGAAGGCCCTTTTTCCAAGTTCAGTCCTCACTGACGGAACACTGCAGGTAATCATGTCCTGAGAGCGCACGCTGTAGCTGCACTCACACAGAGACATGTAGGAGGAGATGTATGAGGGCAGCAGACCAAGAAGTGATTTAAAGATGAAAATGTACCAGTGGAAGAGTCTGTGTGAAGTTAATGATGTCCAGTTAACCAGTGAATACAGGGTGCAGTGGTGGGTACGATAATCACAACCAGTTATGAATCTTAGTGCACCATGATAGACAACATCCAACATCTGCAGGATGCACCATGATAGACAACATCCAACATCTGCAGGATGCACCATGATAGACAACATCCAACATCTGCAGGATGCACCATGATAGACAACATCCAACATCTGCAGGATGCACCATGATAGACAACATCCAACATCTGCAGGGTGCACCATGATAGACAACATCCAACATCTGCAGGATGCACCATGATAGACAACATCCAACATCTGCAGGTGCTTGTAGGAGCATTCATGTAGAGAATGTCACCGTAATCAATGGAGGGAAGGAAAGTCACAGATACAAGGTGTTTCCTAACATTCAGTGTTAGACATGATCTGTTTCTGAAAAAGAAACCCAGTTTAACTTTCAGTTTCTTCACTAGGTTTTCCACGTGGAGTTTAAAAGAGAGATGTGAATCGACCAGGATACCCAGATATTTATAGGAATCAACAAACTCAATAGGGACACCATTTGAGGATAAAATCAGAGGAAGATCTGCTGGAACCGACTTCCTATTTGAAAAAAACATCCCTTTTGTTTTATCAGCATTTAGGACAAGTTTGAGACGGAACAAATCTGACTGGATGATGTCAAAAGCGGATTGTAGTAACTGGAAAGCCTTAGCTACTGTTTTAGCTCGGCAATAAACAACTGTATCATCAGCATAGAAATGTAAGGATGCATCAGGGATGCAGTGACCTACATTAGCTATGTAGATTGTAAAGAGAGTTGGTCCTAAAACTGAGCCTTGTGGTACACCATTTTTAACTGTTAAATAGCTGGAAGAAGTACCGTTATGTTGAACACATTGCCTCCGATTGGAAAGATAGTTAGAAAACCAACCGATGGTGTGATCAGAGAAACCGATTTCTGAGAGCTTATGACACAGGATGTTATGATCCACAGTGTCAAAAGCTTTAGACAGGTCTAAGAAAAGTGCAGCACAATAGTCCTTAGCATCCAATGCTTCAACAACATCATTCAGAACCTTCAGAGAAGCAGTTGTTGTGCTGTGTTTTTTCCTGAAACCAGATTGATGAAGAGGTAAGATGTTAAATGAGTCCAGATAATTTTTGATCTGAGAGTTTATCAGTTTTTCTAGAACCTTGGCTAAGATGCAGAGTTTAGAGATCGGTCGATAATTGTTCAGTGAGGTGGGGTCACCTCCCTTCAGCAAAGGAAGAACAAAGGCTGTTTTCCAAGCATCCGGAATGGTGTTTTGGCTTATGGACAGATTAAAGATGTGGGTCACAGGGACTGTGATGATATGAGCAGCCAGCCTTAAGAAATAAGGTGGAAGTTCATCTGGACCTGCAGATTTTTTAGGATCAAGATCATTTAACAGTTTATTTACCTCACTGACTGAGAACGGAGAAAAAGAGAAGGTGTGATTAACAGATGGTTGACTTGTAGGAGGGATGTATGATTGTTGTTGTTTGTAGCTCATCTTTGTTCTTTGTTTGAATCATGTCTCTCTTTAAATGAGTCCTCGATATGAATAAAGCTTGAATGAAACCTTGATGCTGACACAAGGTTCTGTCAGGGAGGTAGTAGGATCTGAACCATGTGATGCCCATCCACTGCTGCAGCCTAGAAATGAGGATCTTGTGGTCAATGGATCAAAGACCTCAGACTGGATCAGGGTCTTCAGACTGGATCAGGGTCTTCAGTGTCTGCTGGGGTTCCTGCAGACTCAAACACTCAGAGGTCAAAGGTCAGGGTGAATTAAAGCTTTGAAGCATTCTGACCAATCAGAGGCCTGGCCTGTTCCTTCTGGTGAACCCAACTGATCCATTTCCTCATGGTTCTGGTTCTGGTTCTTTCTAGAAGCAGACAAAACATTTAGTTACAGTCTGTTCAGGCTCCAGAACTTTTAGACTTCATGCAGCATTTAGTGAATCGGACCTTCAGCTGCACACACACAGGCTGCAGACAGAACCGATCCCAGATGAAAGGAAATGGATCAGAATCAACGCTGGAACGTTTTTATTCTCCTGCAGCCGCTGACGGATCAAAGATCAAGATCAGACGTCTCTGGACCTCCGGTGCTGGTCCTTCACGCTGAACCCACCAACACGTTGGTGCGAGCGTTTGAGTCCAGCTGCAGGCAGAGCAGGTCATTTCAGGTGGACCCGTTTGTGCCAGAACCTCCATTATGACCTCATGAATAAGTAAAGAGAGGTCCGTCTGGACCTTTCCTCCTGCTACTGCAGAACCTTCACTCGGACCGCTCTTATTTGGGTTTCACTGTTTCTGACTGCAGACATCTGCAGGGGGGTTAAAGGTCCACTCACTGGCATCATCTTACAAATTTGCATGAAATGATAGAAGATAAATATATTTTATCATTCAACTATGTTCGTTTTTGCAAACAAAATGATAAAATAATGAAAATTCCTTCCAAACTGAGTCTAAAATTAAAAACAGCTTTTCTCTCTGAAAATTCCGACTACAAGCGAATGCAACATTTGTGATGTAGGAAGCAGGACCTTCAGTCTGCGTCTGCCATTAACGCATATTCATTCTCAGCCAGATCGCCTTTTTTTGGTAAAACTTAAAAAATGCCGGTTCGGTGTGTTGCATTTGGGTGTTATAATATCATCAGTGAACAAGTGAGACTTTTTACTTTCCCAAAAGATGCAAGACCTTCGTCAAAAATGGAATAAATAAAGCTGCCCCCCCTCGGACTGAGCTGCTTCCTGAACAGGTAAGAGTTAAATACATCCGAACCTGCTGTTTCTGCTCATCTAACTTCCTGCTTCCAAAACTGAAGTAGGCTTTACTTACACAGTTGTTCATTGTTGAGCTAGAACTCTAGGCTTTTTCAATTCTCGTGAATTGAAAAAGCCTCCTGGATAGGAGTCGAAACGTTTTCTGCAACAAATAAAGTCCAGTTGATCTGTATTGAACGCCTTTTTGATTTTACTGGCTGGTTCTCCCTCTGGAATAATCATGTTTATTTCAGATGCTTATGGTGGTAAATGCAGTGACAGGTATATAACACAGAACTCTGGGTTTCTGGACTATCTGCGTGCTGGAGATCAGGTGATGGGTGATCGTGGTTTCACAGTGAGGGACCTGCTGCAAGAGTGTGGTGTGTCAATGTAATCATTCCAGCATTCACACGCAAAGGATGCCAGCTTATTTCAAGTGAGAAGTGAGAAGACATTAAATGTAAACATTTTTCTCAAACATGTACAGTACTGGTGTACTTGCTGTAAACGTAACACAACTCTTAACATGTTTTTTAAAGGATGCAATGTTAACTATATTACATTAGAAAAGTATTTGCTAAAATGATTCATTTGTTATGTACAATAGTTGACTGTTAACCTTCTTACAAGGTTAGGTTTTTGTGTGCACTATATCAGTTAATTTTGGATTAAACTACTGTTTCTATCTAAATGTCACTTTTGTCATTATCAAGTTTTTAAAGATCGTTTCCTGTCTATTTCATTATTTGTTTTCATTTACTGTATTTTATTAAAAGTTCTCAAGGTGCTTCATTTGTGAATCAGTAAAGTATTTGTCAAAAGAAATGTCAAGCTCCAGGTGCTCAGTTGGTGTCCAGATAAACATCTTGCAGCTCAAAAGTCCAAAGCAACATCATTGTTAGCTGGACCTGGAGATGTGTAGTTTTAATGCTTAGACTGGGCTTTATGTTTGTTTAAATAAAGTGTCCCACCTCTCTTAACATAACAGGACCAACCTTGTTAATGTGAAGATACTAATAAGCTTCAGAGCTTTTCAGATTGCTCATCGCTTCGCCATCTGAAGCAACTGTCAAAGTAGCTAAGTATGCTAGTAGCTAAACATGCTAGTCTACGTTATTTTCGGCCACTTCTTCAAGTCGTCCTCCCACCCCTCAACAGCTGTAGGTAGCGGTAAAACAATATCTCTACATTTGAGTTGTGATAGTTTATGTTCCCACATATTTTATGACCTAAAACCTCTGACGAAAACCGGTTAGCGCGTTGCTAGCGTGTAACAAAAGTGCCAGTTCTGACTTCCGGCGGAAGTTGTTCACATAATTCGCGCAAGGCATCATGGGGCGTAGGAATAAGGTGGATAGCTCAAATCTTAACTTAGATTGATAATTTTGTTATTTTATTTCTTGTTCACCATGAATATTTATATGGGGCGTTCTAAAGACGTTCTCCTTCCTACGTCACAAATGTTGCATTCACTTGTAGTCGGAATTTTCAGAGAGAAAAGCGGTTTTTAATTTTAGACTCAGTTTGAAAGGAATTTTCATTAATTTATCTTTTTTTTTTGTTTCAAAAACGAACATAGTGGAATGATAAAATAAATGTATATCTTCTATCATTTCATGCAAATTTGTAAGATGATGTCAGTGGACCTTTAAGTGGACCTCGGTCCTGGAGCACGTGGGACTCTGCCAGGCCAGAACCATCTCACCAGAGGCCCGTGTTGCCTCTATGGGCCGACACTCGGTGGCTCCTGAGTGAGTCTTTGGCCCTCCAGGGGTGTTTGGACATGACCAGCAGAACCATCAGAACCAGCAGAACCATCAGAACCATCAGAACCTTCAGAACCATCAGAACCAGCAGGAAGGTCCTCTCAGGTCCACACCAAGAACCACTCTGTTTGGGTTCAAACCCGTTCTCCATGTGATGTTTATTTCTAGTGTTCTGCTTGTGAACTGGAAGAAACCAGAACCTCGGTCCTGACCCAAAGGTTCTGCTTCAGTCGTTGACCCGCTCGTTGTGTTTGTCTCTGCAGACGTGGAAGAACACTCTGGACCGGTACCCCGACACGCTCATGGGCTCCTCAGAGAAGGAGTTCTTCTACAACGAGGACATGCAGGAGTATTTCTTCGACAGAGACCCCGAGATGTTCCGGCACATCCTCAACTTCTACCGCACCGGCAAGCTGCACTACCCGCGCAACGAGTGCGTGCAGGCCTTCGACGAGGAGCTCGCCTTCTACGGCATCGTGCCCGAGATCATCGGAGACTGCTGCATGGAGGTGAGCCCGGACACAGGTCCAACAGAACCAACAGAACCAGCCTGAACACAGCAGGTCCAACAGAACCAGCCTGAACACAGCAGGTCCAACAGAACCAGCCTGAACACAGCAGGTCCAACAGAACCAGTCTGAACACAGCAGGTCCAACAGAACCAGCCTGAACACAGCAGGTCCAACAGAACCAGTCTGAACACAGCAGGTCCAACAGAACCAGTCTGAACACAGCAGGTCCAACAGAACCAGTCTGAACACAGCAGGTCCAACAGAACCAGTCTGAACACAGCAGGTCCAACAGAACCAGTCTGAACACAGCAGGTCCAACAGAACCAGTCTGAACACAGCAGGTCCAACAGAACCAGTCTGAACACAGCAGGTCCAACAGAACCAGCTCTGAACACAGCAGGTCCAACAGAACCAGTCTGAACACAGCAGGTCCAACAGAACCAGTCTGAACACAGCAGGTCCAACAGAACCAACAGAACCAGTCTGAACACAGCAGGTCCAACAGAACCATCTCACCATGTAGGTCCAACAGAACCAGTCTGAACACAGCAGGTCCAACAGAACCATCTCACCATGTCGGTCCAACAGAACCATTTCCACGCAGGCCCAGAGAGCTCAGAAACCTCCATCAGTAGAAAAACAGTTGAACTTCATTGAACTCTTTTAAAGAACAAAGTTTGTGTGTTCTGGTGTGTGTGTTCTGGTGTGTGTGTTCTGGTGTGTGTGTTCTGGTGTGTGTGTGTTCTGGTGTGTGTGTTCTGGTGTGTGTGTGTTCTGGTGTGTGTGTTCTGGTGTGTGTGTTCTGGTGTGTGTGTGTTCTGGTGTGTGT